>CAJQUN010001097.1:0-107363 GCA_907163345.1 Haberlea rhodopensis | reverse complement strand
TTTCTTTCAACCCAATATTTGATCATCGTTAGTTAATTGATTTTTCATTATTCGCATAAAACACTCAACCATTCGATTCTCTAAATAAAGCAAAGATTATTTTAATTCAGTACTTAGATTTAACTATATATTCAATCTCTGTGGGTTCGACATCTTTTATACTAAAACTTGACTACCGTGCGCTTGCGGTAAAGGATTTTACGCATCACAGTTATTACAGTGTTTACAAAATTTTGGCATAATTTACATCACATGTACATAAACACTACATATCGAAGTTCAACTCCTAAGCTGTGGTTCAGTTCGCAGCAGAAACCGACTCACAATCCCGTCCTCCCACGTCTATGAGTCCCTACAGAAACAATCATACAACATGAGTATTGATAATCAACCATCGCAGTTCATATCAATAAGAAACATAGTACGATAAATCACTATCGTATTTATCAACTCTGATTGTTCTGTATCATGCATCACAAAATGCAAATATGTCATGACATGCCTCATCCATCATTCTTGGCCACTTTAGCGATTTAAAGCGATTTTGCAAAAGTCGAGTTTGCGCTGCGGAAGACTTGATGTCAATCGAACAATGAACAATAAGAAATAATAAAGTAAATGCGTAATGTAAATAAAGCAATAAAGAATACAAGTATTTGTTATAGAAATTCGACGATAAATCGTTAACCGAGGTTCCACTAGAACAACTTCTTCTTGGCCTTAAGGGCTCCAAGAATAGCCACACACAATTTCTTCTTGGCCTTGAGGGCTCCAATGATAGCCTCAACCTTGCACCGACTTCACTTGTCGGTGACTTATACATTTTTCCAACTTGCGTCGGTGTTGGAGGACTCTACAATGATTCACAACTTGGGTGCTACAACAAATTACACTTGACGGTGTTTACAACTTCAAACAACCAACTTGTCACAACAACCAAATGGCTTATAGAAATAAGCCGCACACTCTCACAAATGAAACACACTCAAATGAATAACTTGAATGATAAATGTGTAATCTGAGCAAATCTGTGGTTTCTCTTTGTTGTAGGTTGTTGTGTTGTCTTGTGGCCAGTCCCAAATGCACCAATTTATAGTGTAGAGGCTCCCAAAGGTCATACTAGCCGTTATAGCCGTTAACAACAATTTTGGCCAAAATGCTCCCATCGCCAGGTCCATCGCCAGGTCCCAGATCGCCTCAGCGATCACCCCATGTGATATCCCCGAAATAATTAATTGCAATTTGGCCATTAATTATGTTTATGTGATTATTAATGGTGATAATTAATTATGTGTTGGATTAATTATCTTGGTGAAATGCTTAGTCACATGGTAGACGTGACCTGGTAGAGCATTTCAGGGTGCATGTTTTACATGTTGATTATTTGGGTGTTTTAATGGTTTAATTATGATGGCGGATGATTATTTGGTGAAACATGTATTTAATTGAGATTTTGGTGCATTTGGTAAAATGCTTTTAAAATATCATGTTGGGATGTTTTATACACCATGGTAATTGTGGGAGTACAATTTAATTAAAAAACAAACCCACTTAATACCCCAACCCCTCTATACCCATCACTCTTTCTATTTCCCCCAAATCATCCACCCAAACCCTCATTCTCTTCTATTTTCGTTTTTGGCACAAAAGTGGGAGGGAAATCTTTGCAAAAATCTTGTTTGTGAGATTTATTGTAAGATTTGGAGTCCCCAAGAGGTATGGATACCTCCTTGTTGTTTTTGTAATGTTTTGATTGAGTTTGAAATGATTTTGAATGGTTTTGAAATGGGTTTGTTGGGGTTGATATTATTTTGGTTGGGGTGTTAGATTTATGGGTGTATGAGGATGTTTATTGAGGGTTTTTTTAGTGGTTTTGTATTGTTGATATGTTGGTATTTGAGTTTGTTTGAGTTGGGGAAGAAGAAAGGTGAATAGTACCCGAGAATCGCGTGTACAGGTCTCGGCGATCGATCGGGACATTCTCCCGATCGATCGCGAGCTACAGGGGAGAAGGCAGTAGCCTTCCGCGATCGATCGCGAGTTTGGCGCGATCGATCGGCGAGGTCGCGATCGATCGGCACAAACTCGGCGATCGATCGCGGATTGAAAAATTTTGTTGAACGAGACAGTGTGGTCTCGCGATCGATCGGGGCTATATGGCGATCGATCGCGAGACACCAAAATGGGTGTTTTTGGTTTTTTTTGTGGGATTTTTGGTATTGGACTATTGTTTGGTTCTAATATTGGTTTGTGTGAATGTGTAGAACCATCCCAGGTGGCAACACAACCAAGGAAGTGAAGTCCTACCACATCCTACTTTTTGGAAAGGTACGTAGAAGACGTACGGGCACCCAACGGTACATGTATCTATTATACTCATTGATTATGCATTGTGGATGCGAGTATATATGGAATTATGCATTGTGGATGCAAATACATGTTGAATTATGCATGATGATGGTATATGCATATGATGATTATTGGTGCACCCTTGATGATTTTAATGCTTGCCGTTATTTTATTTGGTGTCGCTCAATGTGAAACGAGGGGTGGGAGCGCCGCATGTCACATTGAAGCGTGGTTATCATATGAGGCGAGGAAAGAATATTTGCCGCTAAAATGTGAAGCGAGGGGTGGGAGCGCCGCATGTCCATTAAAGCGAGGTTATTCTATGCCGCCTATATGTGAAGCGAGGGGCATTAAAATACATTGTGATGAACAGACTAGGGATTGGTAATTGATGAATATGGATTGGTGTTATGTCATGACATGTGTGAACCATTAAATAATCTATTGATTATACTCATGAGTTATGGTACAGGGACAACCAAAAGGAAGCGTTTAAAATGCATGAGAAAAACAGGAAGTGTTTTATTATGATTTATGCATTTACGCTTTATGTTCATATTGTGTTGGACATGAATAATATTATGCTCGTGTTTTGGGGGTTGTCCTTGTAGGTACATTTTGGCATGATAGAAAGGGGCTAAAGCGGGTTGAGGCGGTGAGCTTGTGAAGAACGCTTTTGATAGATGAAGGACAGGATTACTTTTGTATAGTGTCTACTCTAGGAGTAGTGTAAAGCTATAGTGGATAACATTCATTTGATTGAGAATGTAATTAATCCATTTGATAGTCCTCAACTTGGCATGTAATTCTTAAAGCTCATAGTCTCAACATGAACATTTATACTCTGATAATGTATATTAGCTCTAATTATGCCTTTAATCCGCACTTAAGGAACTAGGGTCCTTACACCCCATCACCTGGGGCGATCTCCATTAAATAAAAATGTCGTAGGTGAAGTTCTGGATAGCCTCGGGCGTTCCTTGCATCGCCTGGGGTGATCCCGCCTTGAAAATTTGACGTCAGAACAATTCTGGATCGCCTCAGGTGTTCCATGCATCGCCTAGGGTGATCCAGATCGCCAGGCTCATGCCCATGCCATCGCTACAGTCGATGGTGCGCGGTATTGGCACGCGTGGCTCGGATCGCCTGAGGTGATGGCCCGGATCCCCTGAAACTATCTTCCCAGATTTACCAACTTCAAACTTCACACGTTTCAACCATCTTAAGCTTGTTTCTGGGAAAAGTGGTGAACATCAAAGTTGTAGAATATTCTCTTAGCTACGTGTTGACACTAAAATCATCGAATTCCATTAATATATGAAGAACTTATGCCAAAAATGCTACAACAGCTACAACCTTGCTTCAAGCTAAATGCAATCTGCACTTGCTATGACTTCCATGCCTTTTTGCTCCATGATGCAACCCGAATTGGATTGAGATGTTTGAATATGAAATCTAGCATATTGAGTTAGCTTTCCGGTTCACATCATTTGGATCATTGATCCAAGAGATATAATCATAACACTGCACTGCGCTCCAATTGGCTTCTATACGAATTTGCCCACCAACAGACCATTGGTTCGTGGGTCTTCATCCCATCATAAGATATTATTCCAACATCATTCCACACATGTTGAACAATTAGTTTGGTTGTTCATAGATGCCATTCCTTCTCGTCCAAGCTCAATAGCTTCCTTGATAAAATTCACCGCTTGTCCTATGAACTCGCAAATGTCATTGTGTAACTTGGGTCCTCTTCCATTGGTCTTCCCAACCAATTTATCAATCTAACCTTGTACACTAAGTAGACACATTAGTACAACAAATGCAAGTTTTGTTGATCATCAAAACCCATAAATAATTTGGAGATTAATTAAGCATTAAACTCAACTATGCGTTTAAGGCTCAACATCATTACATCAAATCATATTTGAATTCAAGAATTTCACTTCATATGCTTATCTTCGAACTCAACTTATAAACCAATACATACTAAGTACATAAAGCACATACACATAACTCTTACCCACTAGAATTCACTTCTAGTTCACAAGTTTTGTGATTCCAAGCTTAAGTACAAGATAAGAGTACAAGAGCAAGCAAGGGGTTGAAAGGAGCTTGTGTAGAGATTTTGAGGTGTAATTGGTGTACTACGTTTTTGAAATTTGATTTTGGCTAGTATATTAACCTTCAACTCACATTCAAATGTACATGAAATGGTTATTTCAAATTCAAATGCATGCCAATGCATGATTCATTTGTTTAAGCACCTTAACTCAAATATAACATAGTTGTCTTGCAACATGTTCAACAAACCATGCATAATTCATTGTTTCCAACTATGTTACTTGCATGCACATTATTCTTTTCATCCATTCTCAATAACTCACACTCGGTCCCGAATCCGAGTCCATATCACACCGTAATTATCACATAATTACGCCATAACCATATCACACATGTATAAGTCATATCGAGGCATTACAAGGGCGAAGTGATCAAGCACTTAAACCATTCATAATAAGTGGGTCAGTGGGTCCAGAGTAATAGACTCGGCCCACTTGTCCATCCGTTCACAATATATAGAATAATATATGGTATTTTGCTTAGTATATAAAATAGTTAACACAATTTGAAATTGAATGTTTAAAAATGCGAAGTGGTCTTTTGACTAATTAAAGGATAAACCCAAAATATGCCAACTAAGACGACAATTTTGCAAACTTTTCCCATTAATAATTATACAAATTATTGTCTCTATCACTATAATTTATTTTATTAATTTAACTAGTGTAAAAGTTGAAAAAAATGAATAAAAAAGCATATTGTTTTACTAATATTGGATATTGTCGTGAACAAAAAATTTATGCAATTATTTGGTGAACTGAATTAGTAACGCACCAAAGGTATGAAAAATTGTCTAAATATCTCCTCCTTAATTATAAACAAGAAGCACTGCATGTGCACAATGTGTGTCTAAATTAAATGTGTATAAATGTTGGCATTTTAAAATATTTAAATCCAATGTATTATATTATTATTGAAATGTTTATGAAATAAAAATACTTTAAAAGACTAAACCGGAATATAAATATAAATAAAAACATTATGCTTTTTTTTTTGGGGAAAAACATGGATTATAAAATTAATACAAACTGGTACAACGACAAATCAACGAACACGCGTGCTATGCACGACAAGCACCTAATACCAACAGTAAATACAAACGCCAATGAGTAAATTTAGACAAATACATAGTTGCGGGTACTCTCGTAATCGAAAAAATAGTATGGATAACGATGCACATAGATATTAAATAATATTTAGTTACTGCCTACCAATAATATTTTTTGTATGTTAATATTAATAAATTAAACTATTTAACATTTTCACGAGAAAAATGGTAAAATTGATCTTCTAAGTTGGTCTAAATTGGATTTGGTCCTCTAATTAGATAAATTAAGTCTCAATGTCTTTTGCACTTTTAGTCGTTTTTTACTAGAATATTGGCATGACGTTAATTATTAGTGATATATCTGACTCATGTCAGCACTATGGCGAAAAACGATTAAAAGTGCAAATATATATATATATATATATATATATATATATATATATATATATATATCAAGGGGAAAAAATGTTTTTGTCCCCAATATTTTCAATAATTAATGTTTGGAGAATTTTAGAAGCAAGGTGATGGCATCCGTTGAAGACTCGACACATTTAAATTTTAATAAATTTATACAAGAAGACTGATTAAAAAATCAATGATACATTGAATTGCGTTGGGGCCATTCATAATATTGGTGTGGTTGGATTTGTTAGAAAATTTAGTAGTTGTGCTTCAATATTTGGTGAGAGATTGTTGTTATTACACGTAAGCGTTAGTGTAAATGAATTGGACGGATCGGGTTTTGGGTTCATGTAAAAATAAGAGACAGTTACATCTAGACCTCTCGACTTTGACGTAATTACAGAAGATTCTAAGGTTTGAAAAAATTATAAAAACCTCTCCTCAAGTTAGGTAAACATTACAGATAAGTCATGCCGTTAGTAAAATAGACGGCTGTTACAGACGAAAACCACATATTGCCACTGGTTAACTTTGACCTCTATTTTGACCTAAATTGTTATAGGGGATATGTCTTTGTAATTATGTTATTTTTTAGGGGATGTGATCATAATAAAACCATTATTTTATATTTTGAATTGTTTGTTTCAAATATAATTATTACTTACTCACACCTTTTTTTATTTTCCTAATAATTTTAATTGTTTATTCAATCTTGTAAAATATCAATACATACCATAAAAAAATTCAAAATTTATATATGTACTTTCGTTTAAAACTGAAAGTCAAATTAAAGAATACGATTGCCATTTTCGGAATTGACATCAATAAAGATTGGTTCGCCAAAAAAATACTATATAAATTTGATAATATATAATCATTTTACTTTCAATAAATGATTTAAAATATAAATAATAAAATCTAAACTTTGAAAAAAAACTATCCAAATAAGAGTTCAATTAGAGGTGAGCATTCGGTCAACATCGAACTAAATTTTTAAAAATTGAACCGACCAAATTTATTTTTCAGCCAACCGAACTGACTAATTTTTACGTTAAATCAAACAAACCAATTCGATAAAACATCGATTATCATTAAAGATCATGGCTTAAAACATAAGTAATATCATTTAAATTCAACATCTAAACATATAATTGTCTAAGAGATATTTGATTATACTTAGTTTAAATACCTCATAACCTGTGAAGTCTTATTTTAACAAAAAATATTTGGATAAACTTATTTTAAATATTAAAGATGTTGATTTGTTTGATATTCAAGATCTATTTATCATCATAATTTCCAAAAAAAATATGATACTATGAGAATAATATATTAGTTAATTTTGAACATATTTTTTTTTATATAAATAGTTTTAAAATATTATTATTAATATGAAACCTAGTTTAAAGTTTAAAATATTTAATAATTAATTCTTTGAAAAAATAAAAATGATACGACACAATAAGCGTGCAATTGTAATTATAGTATACTGTAGCGGTGTATTTATAATGTTTGATAATTTATATTATATATACTATATGTGGTATATCTGTAATATTTTTTAATTTTATATTATATATAAAAGAGGGCAACATTTCACTCATTCTGTTAATATTTTACGGTATTATCATAGTGGGGAGATCTCTGTAATTTTTCAATGTCGATGGAGGGTTCCTGTAGGACAAAGTCGATGGGGGTGTAGATATAATTATCCCTAAAATAATAAGCAATCAAGATAAAAACAGGCCTGGACCGTTCAAGTTCCGCTTAGGAAAAAGTTAAGAAAAGCAAAATTTGTCTAGCTCTAACTAGGGATGTAAACAAATCGAATATGTTCACGAACGTTTCATGCCGACTCGGAAGTTATTTGATTCGTGTTCGAAATTCTCAAATTCGAGCCGAACTCGAACATGTTCGAACTTTTCGAGCCGAACTCGAGCCCAAATTACTTTTCTCGATAGTTTGCGAGCCTATCACGACCTTTAATGTTTTATTCATATAATATAATTTTATATCAAAAAAATATATTTCGAACCATTCGTGTACTTATTTTTGAGTAATAGTTCGAATAACTCGCTAACATGTTCAAATCTTTTTGATCCGAACTCGAACTTTAATTCGAGCCGAACTCGAGCCAAATTTTAAAACTATTCGAACTTCGAATCGAACCCAAACTCGAATATAACTATTTCGAGCTACATTTGAACTTAAAATTTTCTTCATATTCGGTTCGATTCTGTTTCTTTACACCCCTGGCAGTTTTTTAGAGCAATATTTTGGCTTTTAGTTTTTTCGTCATAATGCGAAAATAACTTCAGAAATTGTGAACATGATAATGGTTATTACTGATATGATATTGGATATTATTTATATGTCCAATGTCATAGACAGTGCTGTGGTGGAAAAGAAAGGAATAAAGTGGTAAAGAAGTCAAATTATTGCAATAAAATGTTTTAGATGGTGGTGGCTTAAAAAAAAATCATGAAAATAATTTAAAAGGCTTTTCAAGTTCTTGAAAAATAACACAATTATGGCCCGAATAAACTCGCAAATAGAAATGTTTTTTTTTTGGGGTTACATTCGCTTGTTTGAAAATGAATGTCTTAAAAACATGACTATTACATGCAAACATAATATTATTTCAATATTTAAAATGAATACAAAATAATAAAACCATTTAAACCCTTTCTTAATAAAACATCAAAACCTCAACATTAAAAAAAATAAGAAATGTTTTTTAAAAAATACAAATTAAAAAATAAACAGGACTTCTATACACCCTTAATTGACTCCTACAAGGCTCATAACACACCGACCCTCTAGGCAATGAATGATTGCCTTCCGTCCTAGGGGCATAGATGAATTGGTAAGGGTTGGAGCATAGATTAATTGGTAAGGGCTGAGGTGATGTGATGAGATTCCTTACATGTCGCAGGTTCGAATCCTATGTGGGACAAATTCTCCACTGAAATATTATGGGGGTTTGTCCTGTGTTCAGGTCCTGTTGGTTCGCTCCTTCAGAAACATGTCATCCGTGCACATCCCTCGATTTACCTGATGGCAGTTCTGAGGGGCCAGTGTCGTCACCAAAGATTAGTTGCGCCTATATACCTTGTTAAATTAAAAAAATTGAATGACGGCCTTCCTGCTGTTATGTTTAATTGCAATATTTACTACAATTTCTGCAAACTTTCTTGGGAGTTTTCCTACAATTAATACCTTTCCTGCCCCTTAATTTACAGACACCACCACTATTCCTCCCTTCAAACTTCAATTCACCCTCCATTTCTCAACCACTGTACAACTGTTCTTTCTACACCCTCCACCTCTACTCATAATTTAATTAAGCTTTTAAAGCAATCCCATCTATCTCCTATCCAAATCCCCTTATATATATCATGTCTTTACATGTCCAAAACCAACAATTTCAGCCACCTAAACAATCCCATATTAGTGTTAGAAGGGGTGGTGCTGGTGTCTCCGCCTCCTTCCTCCGCTCCGCCCCCACCCCGACCTACCGCCACCTCTCTTCACTTCTTGATCTGGAAGAGCCTTCCCCTCTCCCCTTAGGCTGGCAAAAGTTTCTTGATTTACAGGTATTTGTAACATGTCATATGATCATGCACTCCCTTCGGTTCGATTCGGTTATTTTTTCTTGATTATGATTCTTAACTGATGCAGACAGGTGGGATATTCAAAGACAGGGGAAAAGGGATTGGTCACTCTGGGAGAAGAGAAAAAGATGAGTAGAAGGAACGGACAGAAACTCGACCTTAAGTTGAATCTGTCGCCTCCGAGAATTCCCGGTAATCCTTTGGTTGAGTCCCCCAGCCGCTCGTTGACAGTGTCGCCGACATCCCCGCCGAGCTCTTGTGTGTCATCGGAGCGGAACCTGGACGAATCCCCCCGATACGCCTCGAGCCCGGAGGCTACATCCATGATGCTGGTGGGGTGCCCCAAATGCCTCATGTATGTGATTCTGGCGGAGGAGGATCCGAGATGCCCCAAATGCAAAAGCACTGTTTTGCTTGATGTAAACCCTGATAGCAACATTATCAACAACAACACCGGAATAAAGACGAAGAAGAGTTAGCCAGTTACCATTAAGAAAATCTTGAAAAATGAAAAGTTTCCAATTCCTTGCCCCCAAGAAAAAAAAAAGAGAGATGATAATAATTAGTCTTAAATTCCAAGTAGCACTATTGAAGCTCCATTTCTGATTCAGTAGGTGGTAAAAGAGTGGAGCTTTAATAGTGCTACCGTCTTTAGTTTTCTTTCTTTGGTTTCTCCTGTTTTCAAGCAAGGATAGAAAGTGAATCTAGTACAGCAGTGGTGTTGGTGGGTGCATATTTGCACCATCTTTAGCAGAAAACAATGTTCATGTTCCATAACTTATCTATCAGAAGGTTTAGATAATTTCTTGCCTGCTTTTTCACAGTAAGTTGGGCATTTTGAACTCGAGTTCTTCTAACCAAAAGTCATGGTCAATCACTAAGTTCGAACTTATGGAAAAGAAACAAGTCAGTAACATCAAAATATCAAAAGTTTTCCTTGACAAGATTAAATTAATAATAAAAAAATGGGCAAGATGAGTGGCAAAATGTAACATTGTCCTCAGAGCATAGGATATGTTTCCTGGACCCACGGGGTACAAATTCTATGGCATCTTAAAAATTCCTGCCAAATTCACTTGTGTCTCCAAATTCATACAAATATTTGTTGGCAATTTGGACCATTTCTCTCAAGGTGAATGGAATCTTGTATCGTGGTCTTTGGGCCATTTTATTTTAAGCCAACAGGTTTGTGAGCGTACTGGTAGGAAATCAAGGGCCGGATCTATAATGAAACCCCTGAATTCGTGTGCGAGCACGCCCTGTCTACACTGAGTGTCAAACCGTTCGAGACCAAAATGTGGTCACATAAGTTCTATACAGCGTTACTCTTTGTTAGGCTTTGATATCTTCAATAACACGTGAAGTTGCAAGATTATTTAATACTAAAATAAATGCCTTCAGATATAGTTCAACGTCCATATTGCTATAAAACAATGACAATCAATGAAACAACACCACATACTGTGCATGTGAGGTTTTTATGAGGTTTAAGCTGTTGGTTAATAATATAGTGGAAGGATAATAACGTAAATTCGCAAGGCGAGAATGGGGTTAGGGGTAGTTCATGCATTGAAATGAAGGTGTCTATATACTCAGAAGATGCATCAAAACCAACACACATTCACATATTTACGTACATATACATAATATATACGTGTTGATGTTGGTGTTTTTAATGGTGTTGGTGCACACCCGATATATAGAAGAAAACCCTTGAACGACCATTAAAACCAAATAAATGCTAGAGTTATTGAAACAGTTGCGAATAATGAGGCTATTACGTCATGTAATAAATAGAAGAAATTGAACTCACAGGCTCTTTGCTTATGGTTCCATGTCTATCTACTAATTTTATATTTGTTTTTTCAGGCAGCCTTAACTTCATTTGTCACTAAAAGCGCCCATCCCCCATAGCACAGCCATGTTCGCCTATTCAATTCTATTTACTCCCTTTCCCATTGTCCGAAACGGAAGCAAGTTTTAGGGAAAGATACCAAAAAAAAAAAATCTTGACACTTAGATTTTCACTTGCTTCACCTCAATAATGTATGTTCTTGCCCTCATACTATTATCGGAAGAAGGAAAATTGATCGTGCAAGTTGGTCTCTATAGGCTTCTGATTATCTGATTGGTCAAAATTTGGTTATAAGTATAATAAACGGATTTTTTTTCATATTAGTCCAATTTTGGCGGAGTCCTGAGCTGATGCCTAATATTGTTGATATGTTCGGTTGGAATTGAAAACAGCACCAAAAATAGTACCAAATATACAAAAGAGTAATTTATTGAATTACGATCAAATTTCCACCAATTTAACTAAAAACCGATATATGCCAACTTACACAACCAATTTTACTTCCCACAGCCCCCCCCCCCCCCCCCCCCCCCCCGCCCCAACCCCAACCCCCCAGCACCACTATTACTAGTAATTTGTACACCTAATTCAAAAAGAAAAGTTACTTTAGCACATCCCTCATTGCGAATGAGTATCCAAGTATGTGCTAACAACATTCATTGACTCAAAATGTGTGGTAAACATAGATGTGTTAGCATAAGATGCCCTACAAGCCAACGGGTCAATGCTGCATACATGCATAACCTTAGACATAGATGTGATCCACGTATGACTCACGTTGCTCAATTATGAAAAGGCCGTAATCGTCCATATTATGTGATGGATGATAACTGTTTGTTTGTACGTTTTATTAGTACATATGATGATGCATGAATAAAACATAGTTGCATGAATCTGGCAAATAAACAAACGAGCACTTGATAAGATTTTAAAATAAATTAAATCCCTCTATTGAATATGATCAAAATTTTATATCAAACTGATAAGGGGAGCTCAAAAGGGTTTGTTGCTTCCCGTCTTCCATCACAGTTGAGTCATGAGACGCTACTTGTGTCATATTGCCCTCACCCACGTGGGGGGGCATCTGGCATGGGAAAACTGTGTGTTTAACTGCTACTTAATTAAGGGTGCGGTTATGTTAACCTTTTAGACTACTCACCCACGTGGAGTCTTTTGGGCATGACATTTCCATGCGTGGGATGTGTTAGTTTGACGTGAGAAGGCATAATTGTCCTGCCCATGTAGGGTTATGCGAATCGCGAGACAAATATCTTGGGGGTTGCATATGATGCAATTGTGATCTACCTTTAGTATCATGAAGCCTTGATAAGTATGATTTTTACACTTAATTTGATATAAGATTAAAGGCGTTTTTGTACTTATTCCTGAAAAATATTACGCGTTTTGGTATATATTTGTATATTTCAAGAATCTATGTCCAAATGCATGAAAGTTGAGGAAATATGCTTAAAATGATGAAAAGGGACCAAACCGAGCAAACATGGAAAAGGATGGACGAAACCGTAATTTGCTGAAAATCAGAGGAAGCGATCGATCGCTTCAAATGAGGCAATAGATCACTTCGAGGCAGTAGGAAAATACGATCGATCGCTTCAAATCTCATCATTTGAAGCGATCGATCGCCTCGACTCGGAAATTTTGGGATTTTGTTTCCATCTTGGTTATTTTGTGTCCAACTTACTTGAAACTCCTCTAACATGATATATAAAAGATTTCAGACGTTTTTGGAGATTTTTTGGCTCATAATAAACCCTACAACACGCAGCCTCCATCATTCTCCTTCATCCCCAACCATCCATACACCATAACCATTGAAGAAGAGACGCATCGAAAGAGACGGGACGACGGAGCAACGTAAGGAGTCAACACCTCTCGTTATCTTCGTATTTATAACTCTAGTTCTATATTTTCTTCAGATTTTAATGTTTTATGCAAAAATGTTTATGCATTGTTATTTGATGGAGATTGTTGGCTAGGTTTGTTATCAAGACTTAGGGGATCCTTTGTATGAACCCATGATTTAAATTGAATGTTTTGTTTGATTCTTATATATTTAAGTGCATAGATCATTGTTCTTCATGCTTTTAAGGGTTTGGCCATCCTTGAATGATAGTAAATTACAATTGAGATCGGGAGATAAAATTGGATTTCGATATGGTGATTTATGCCGTGGATTTCAGACTGAAATCGAGAAATGAAGTCAAATACACGTGTGATAGCTATAGATATCTAGTAATCGAAAGCTATAAGTTTCCGTAGATCAACTTACAATAGTAATTGTTCAATAAGGATACATGAGTAGTTTATTGCAAAGTTAGTATTAGTTATAGCCGGACCAATGTATAATAAGTGCTTTAGGAAAACTCGTCACCTTAGAATGTTTGAATTCAATTATTAGCTAATATGCGAATTATGGGGGATTACATAGGTGAATTGAAAGTCTTGATAATTGTATCTTTTGATTCTTATTCTTATTCATCACTGTTTGCTTTGGTTAATTATCGAGTTAATTTGTCACATTAGTTTAATAATCACAACCACTTATCGCAGACTAAATATAGTTAAACTAGTGGAGTTTGGTAATTATTTCCTAGTCCTCGTGGGATCGACAATCCGTACTTTTCATATCATTATACTAAAACTTGACACCGTACACTTGTGGTATACAATTGCTACACTGAAAAATATTGTTTAAAATAATAGCGAGTGAGAGTTGAGTGTTTTTAAAAAACAAAAAATTGCCATAGGCGATCGATCGCTTATAGGAAGCGATCGATCTCGTGTCTCTAGTAGCATTTGGGCCTTACATTTCTTTTTGAGGCGATCGATCACATAATAGGAAGAGATCGATCGCCTGGGGCCAGTGAGCTTAACCAAATTTTCAATGTGAGAGGCGATCGTTCGCTTGTAGTAAGAGATCGATTGCCTGTCACCAGTAAGGACATTTAAAAAACATATTCATTTGAGAGTCTCATCTTCTTTTGGCAAGCCTTTTTCCTACAAAGAAAACAATTTAAAGAGTCAACAACCAAACTAAAATCATGAAACTACCTACTAAATTCAAAAACAAAGGAGAAGAAAGAAAAATTAGTTCTTGATTTATAGTCCCAAGCTGGACTTCTTGCGTTTCATTCAACAAAATGGACAGTGAAAGTTCCCTTGGTTGGATCATAGAGCTCGATTGCACCCAAGGGAAACACCTTGGAAATGCGAAATGGTCCGGACCAACGAGATTTAAGCTTGCCTGGAAACAGCCGTAATTTGGAGTTAAACAATAACACCATATCTTCTTCCTTGAAATCACGCTGACTGAGCCTTGCGGCATGCCATTTTTTTATCTTATCTTTGTAGATCATGGAATTCTCGTATGCTTGGTTCCGAAGCTCTTCCATTTCGTTCACTTGGAGGAGGTGATCACCTGTAGCAGTTAAATATAAGTTTAGATTCTTTATTGCCCAATATGATTTGTGCTCCAGTTCAACCGGAAGATGACATGCTTTTCCAAAAATCAACCTATGTGGTGTGGTGCCAATAAGTGTTTTATATGCAGTTATATATGCCCATAAAGCATCATCTAACCGTAAGGACCAGTCCTTTCGAGACGTATTGTCAGTTTTTTTCTAAAATACGTTTCACTTCCCTATTCGACACTTCACTTGCCCACAAGTTTGTAGATGGTAAGGTGTTGCAACTTTGTGGGTGACACCATATTTGCTTAAGAGTTTGTCAAAAAGTTTGTTGCAAAAATGTGACCCATCGTCACTAATGATTGCTCGAGGGGTGCCAAATCGAGTAAAATTTTTTTTTTTTAAAAAAACTGCACCACCACTCTAGCATAATTAGTGTTCGAAGTTGTAACCTCAACCCACTTTGACACATAATCGACCGCAACAAGTATATTGTAGTTCGAACACGAAATTGGAAATGGTCTCATAAAGTCTATGCCCCAGACATCGAACAACTCACATTCAAGAATATTGTTCAAAGGCATCTCCTGTCTCCTAGAAATATTACCAGTCCTTTGACATCTATCGCAAGCAGAAACATACATGTCTGCATCCTTAAATAAGGTAGGCCAATAAAAACCAGATTCTAGTACCTTTGCAGCAGTTTTGGTTGGACCCATGTGTCCCCTACCTATAGATCATGACAGTGGCTCATAATAGATGCCATCTCCTACTCTGGAACGCACCGCCTAATCATATTGTCTGCACAAACCTTGAACAACAATGACTCCTCCCACATATAATGCTTAACAGATTAAAAAAATTTCTTTTGATAGAATATCATTTGTGGGAGGATACCGCTAACAAGATAATTTGCAAGATCAGTATACCAAGGTAATGCAAGAACTTGAAACAATTGTTCATCAGGAAATTTTTCATTGATCTCTTCCACTTGAGTATCATGCTTCTCAATCCTAGATAAATGATCCACCACTACGTTCTCTACACCCTTTTTATCTTTAATTTCTAAATCAAATTCTTGCAGTAAAAGAATCCATCTAATTAAACGTGGTTTAGCGTCTTTTAGCAAGAAGATATTTGATTGCAGAGTGATCAGTGTACACAATTACTTTCGATAGACAAAGATAGGAGTGGAACTTATCAAAAGCAAATACTACCGCTAGAAGTTCTTTCTCAGTGGTGGCATAATTTTGTTATGCCTCATTTAAAGTTCTACTAGCATAGTAAATAATATGAAATACCTTGTTCCTTCTTTGCCCCAGTACTGCTCCGACGGCGGTGTCGCTAACTCAAATGGCAGATCCCAGTCAGGTGCTATCAAGACAGGTGTTGTTACGAATCTCTCCTTTAGTGTCTCAAATGCCTGCAAACAATCATCATTAAAATCAAATGGTGCATCATTAGTCAACAAATGAGATAAATGTTTTGAAATCTTTGAAAAGTCTTTAATGATTCGTCTATAGAAACCAGCGTGGTCTAGAAAACTGTGAGCTCCCTTCACTGATACAGGTGGAGGTAGTTCTTGTATCACTTGTACCTTTGCTCGGTTCACTTCACTACCCTTTTGGGAGATTTTGTGGCCCAAGACTATACCTTTTTGTACCATGAAATGACACTTCTCCCAGTTTAATACCAAGCTATTCTCTTCACACGTTGTCAACACCAAATCAAGATTATGCAAACAGGAATCAAATGAATTTCCAAACACAGAAAAATCATTCATGAACACTTCTAGAAAATTTTCTCCCATATCATGGAATATAGACATCATGCATCTTTGGAACATAGCGGGTGCATTACATAACCCAAATGGCAGTCTTCTAAATGCAAATGTACTATAAGGACAAGTGAATGTAGTCTTCTCTTGGTCCTCAGGTGCAATTGCTATCTGATTATATCCCAAATAACCATCTAGGAAGCAATAAAAATCATACCCAGTTAGTCTCTCTATCATTTGATAATGAAGGGAAGGGGAAAGTGGTCCTTACATGTAGCTTCATTAAGTTTTCGATAGTCAATACATACTCTCCAACCCGTGACTTTTCTAATAGGTATTAATTCATTATTTTCATTGGTAATAACAGTCATACCTCCTTTCTTTGGTACACATTGCACCGGGCTTACCCATGTACTATCGGAGATACGATAGATAATACCTGCATCGAGTAGCTTAATCACTTCCGCCTTGACTACTTCTTGCATCTTTGGATTCAAACGGCGTTGTGGTTGCACCAACGGCTTGTAAGTGTCTTCCATCAAAATTTTATGCATGCACATCGATGGGCTTATTCCTTTTATATCCGCCACTTTCCATCCAAAGGCTTGCTTGTGCTTCCGCAAAATCCTAAGGAGCTTCTCCTCGTCAATACATGTCAGAGATGAAGACACAATTACTGGTAAAGAATTATTATTACCCAAATACACACACTTGAGGTGAGTTGGTAGGGTCTTGAGTTCAAGAGTGGGTGGTTCTTCAATGGAATACTTTTGTGGCTTGATGTCCCTTTCTCCCAACTCTCCTAAATTATTGCTTTGGTGTCTTATGTAAGGAGGGTTAGCTCCCATCTGAGCAACAATTTCTTGTTCTTCTTTCTCCTTCATCATGTCTTCATCATTAGTGAGGTAAGCTTCCACTTCATCTTTGCATTCTTGTCAAAATACCTTGTCAGATAACACATCAACATGGTCAATACTAAAACACATATGTTCATCATGTGGGTGTTTCATAGCCTTAAAAACATTAAAAGTAACTTGATCCTCCCCTACATGGAGGATCATCTTCCCTTGAACATCTATGAGAGCTTTGCCAGTGGCTAAGAATGGTCTTCCCAAGATCACGGGCATTTCGGCATCTTCTTCCATGTCTAACACGAGAAAATCCACCGGGAAAATGAATTTATCCACTTTGACAAGTACATCCTCGATGACTCCTCGAGGGTAGGTGATAGATCTATCCGCCAGCTGAAGTGACATTGTAGTGGGTTTAGGCTCGCCTAATCCCAACTTCCTGAAAATTGACAATGTCATTAAATTAATACTCGCACCCTGTTAGGATCGAGGTAGTGTTTAGAAGGGGGGGTTGAATAAACACTAGATTCAATTTCGATTTTTCTCTGGTTAACTGCAGACTGTTAAGTGCTACAGTAGCTTCTCAATATAAGGCAAGTCAGCAGACACTGATTATAGTGCGGAAGACGTCTGCTGGACTTGTGAGGAGTAAAACTGAATGATAAGTAAGTAATAAGTAAAGAACACAAGTATTGTTTCTGGAACTTCGAAGCACAACGCTTCTACGTCTCCCCTTCTTCCTTTGCAGGAAGGATTCACTAGAAGACTTGGTTTACACTTTACAGTATACAACCTTCTTAGGCACTCACACAACTTGGCCTAAACTCCTAGCAATCACAACTTCTTAATTTGATTACAAAGGTTTCTATGACACTCTTTACAAAATAAACTTTTAGCTTTGAGTGTTCTTGAGCAGCAGACTTCAGTTGGAAATAATCTGTCACATATTCAGTTGCACTGCTTGTCTGCTCTTTTGCTGAACTTTTAGAATATCAGTAATTTGATTTTCTGTTTACGATGAAGTGCTCTTTGTTTGAATAAATCGCTCAGCTAACCTCTTCATTCTTTGCTTGGACATATTTATAGAATCAGAGGTCCAACGGTAGCTTTTCTGTATTAGGAAGAGATCAGCTTTCCAAATTTAGATTGTCTTCTTTCCTATTTTGTTAAGCAACGGCTCTTTTATTCTGACGGTAATGGTGGTGGAGATATAGCATTGTGCGCCGCTCTGTTGTACCTTTGTCAGAGAATGTTTGTACTTCTTTTGTCTCTTTGCTTTGTCCTCTTACTGGATGTTTAGACTTCTGCTGGTCTTCTTTGTTCAACTGGTCGTTCATCCTCTTGTGACCGGTAGATGTCTTTGTTTAGTGTGAGACTTATCCGGTTGATGGTTGTCCAGTAGATGTCCATCCAGTTGGTAGCCATCCAGTTGATGTCTGTCCGGTTGATGTCTATCCAGTTGGTAGCCTGGTGTGACTAGAAATAGACACATCTTTAGTGCTTAATTGTCTACGATTTGGTAGGTTTTGATGGATAAATTGATACGTATGCTACCTAATCGTATATTTGTGTAATTATAGGTACAATCGAAGAAAACGAGCTAAAACGATGTGTAAAGACCAAGAAGAGACATGGACATGACAAGGACTCAAAGTTGATCAAGAAAAGGTAATTTTGGGGATGGCAATCGATCGCCCGGAAGAGGAAATCGATCGCCTATGGACAGAAACATTTTCATCAAATTTGAAGAGTCAGCGATCGATCGCGAAGAAGTGGCGATCGATCACCAAAGTCTACTGGAGCTCGGCGATCGATCGCCACTTTATAGCGATCGATCGTCACTTTATAGTGATCGATCGCCTCAATGATTTTTCCGAAAAATAATAATGCAGCGATCGATCGCCACATTCAAGGCGATCGATCGCCGAAGAGTCCGAAAATTTAGAAATTGAGTCTTTTACCATGTTTAAAAGATTGTATCCCATATTTATCACTTCCATACCCTAAAACTCGAAGACAAGCCTGATTAGCAGCAGTTTTTGATAGTTTTTCATACTTGAGAATAATTAGAGATTGTTAGGTTTTTTTCTTTCAAGTTTTCTTCAAGAACAACGAAGAACGGAACCGGAATCGACAAGCCGGAATCGTGATTTATCTTAGTAACTTTCTTTCCTTTATTTATTTAATGTTTTCCATTGAATTTTTATCGATTTTAGAGTTAATTATGCTAGGCTAAAATCCTTTGATTCTTGGTTGAAGGGATACCTACTTTTGGATTCAAATCTTTTATGAGAATTTGGTTTGATCGTTGAATTATATTTCGATTTCAATTCGTTTCTCAAATTTCGAATTCCATGATTGTTGTGTTTGTGTATTAGACCGATAACCTAAGATTCAATTGCATAATCGATAGTTTGTTAAGAAACAACTAAGATCAATAATTAACCGGCTGTAGGTGTTGTTGAATTCTTAGGAGAAACGGTTGAGTAATCAATTTTAACGGCTGTAGTTTTCATTGATTAGATTTATCGAACTCATTAGTTTTGAAAACTATCATTGATTTAATCATTAACGGTTGTAGTGATGATTAGAGATTTGGTAAGGGTTGAATTGAATGCTGTTTTCTCTTTGACTACGAATAAGATGAGTAGGAATTGAATTTCCAATCGATAGATAATTGAAAGAATTCGAATGTTTTGATTTGATGATTAAAAGATAATTTTCCAAAAGTACGGTTACCTGGAAACCAAGAATCGCTTCACTCTCATAAGTTTAATCATCTTAGTAATCTCGTTGATTAGTTTAATTTTAGAATTTGCTTAGTAGTAATCATTCATCCTAAAACCCCCTTTTGTTACTATTCATTTTTGGCACGAAATAAATTTACATTCCCTGTGAGATCGATCCCTACTTCCACTACTACATATTTTTGTCATTAACTAAAGAAGGGTTAATTTGGGCGTACACGATAAACGCTACCAAATTTTGGCGCCGTTGCCGGGGAAGGCAATATTTATTAGTGTCGATTCTTTTTTTATTATTATTTCTATCCCGCATTACTACTTTGGTTTGTTAATGAGTACAAGTGAATCGTTCAATCACGAAGATAACTTTCACTACGATCCTGAGATTGAGAGGACGCTACATCAGAGGAGACGAGAAGCACGAGGGATTATAGAACAAGAAGAAGAAGAGAGATCCATGATGGCTGCAAATCAAAGCTTGAGGCAGTTGGCGAATCCTAACTTGGATCAGCAACCGCTCTGCATCAGTTTCCCTGCTCTGGCCAATAACGTAAACTTTGAACTTAAATCTGGTTTAATTCACTTATTGCCAGCTTTTCATGGTCTTGCAGGAGAAAACTTACATAAGCATCTGATGGAGTTCCACGTGGTGTGCACTACCATGAAGCCGGCCGGAATCACTGAGGATCAAATAAAGCTAAGAGCGTTCCCGTTTTCTCTAAAGGACGCTGCAAAAGACTGGCTCTTCTACTTACCATCCCGATCGATCACCACGTGGACTGACTTACAAAGAGTATTCCTAGAAAAGTACTTCCCAGCTTCAAGGGCAACGAACTTGAGGAAAGAGATATATGGTGTGAAGCAGCTCTACGAGGAATCACTACACGAGTACTGGGAGAGATTCAAGAAGTTGTGCGCAAGTTGTCCACAACACCAGATAAGTGAACACCTTCTCATCCAATACTTTTATGAAGGTTTATTTTCTTCTGACAGGAACTTAGTGGATGCGGCAAGCGGAGGAGCCTTTATAGATAAAACAGCGGAGGAAGCTAGAAGGTTGATAGCTAACATGGAGGCCAACTCCCAACAATTTGGATTTGTGCGCCATGGACAACCGCAAAGAAAAGAGGTAAACATATCAAACTTAGAACAACAACTGATAGACCTCACTTTTCTTGTGCGTGGTATGGCAGGTGGAAATGTAGGAAAGACAAAGCCGTGTGGAATCTGTCTGGCTGCGAACCATTCCACAGACGCATGCCCCTCACTACAAGAGACAACCACGGAGAACGTAAATGCTGCAGGAGGATTCCCACGGCCACCACAAAGGAATTATGACCATCCACCAAACAGCTACAATCAAGGGTGGAGGGACCATCCGAACCAAGGCTATGGGAACCCACAGATGCACCAACCTCAACCCTACAGACCGCCATATCAGCGACCTCCACCACCTCCAGTGCACCCTCCTTCTGACAGGTTAGAACATAGCATTAAAATTATTGCTGAAAATAGTTTACAATTTCAACAGGAGACGAGGGCAAGCATCCAGAGCTTGACGACGCAGATGGGACAATTGGCAACTTCAATCAGCAAGATCGAAGCAAGGATTTCAAATGGACTGCCGTCACAACCAGAGATGAACCCCCGGGAAAATGTGAGTGCTATCACAGTGAATGTGAATGAAGATGCAGCTGAAGAAAAGGTGGTACTGACGCCACCCCAAAAGAAGAGATGACGGAGACAGAGACATATGTTGAAGAGCCAATGCAAGGGGAGGAACCACGAGGTGAGTTCCCTAAACTTTTTGAATATAAAGTACCACCCCCTTTCCCCCAAGCATTGAAGGACAATAGGAAAGATGCCGGACTCAAAGGGCTCTACAAGATGAGTCCACGCTGCAAAGAGCAAGCCCCATTGCATGAAACCGTGAAAGAGGATCGAAGCAAGGAACACAAAGGGCAGCCCAAGGTCGAGCTCAATGACCATGTTTCGGGGGACAACCAAAGAAGTATCCCCATTAAATGCAAGGATCCAGGTATGTTCTTTATGCCATGTGAGATTAGTGCTATTAGGATTGAGAAGGCTATGCTCGATTTAGGATCATCCATAAATGTCATGCCTTACTCAATGTACTCTCAACTGAAAATGGGACCTTTAAAAAGAAATAGCGCAGTTATTCACTTAGCCGATAAATCCACGGTCAAACCTAAGGGGATAGTAGAGGACGTAGTTGTGCATGTAAAGAACTTGGTCTTCACAGCCGATTTCTATGTCTTAGACATGAGAAATGGTGATCCTTCTAGTCTAATTATTTTAGGAAGACCATTCTTGAAGCCATCGAACTCAGTAATCAATATGAATAGCGGTTTGATAACCATGGAGTCTAATGGTCAAATTGAAAAATTCAACATGTATGAACCCATTAAACCTCTTGAGCATTCTAGTTACGCTATTGATGTACATGATGACTATGATTCTGATTTTGATAATGATGAGTTGTGGGAAATGGAAAGGCTACTGATGGCCCAACGATAAGCGAGGTATAGATTCGAGCTCTTTTCCTACCATTCATACGATTGCTACTCTGTCTACTCATGATACTTCTGATTCTCTTATTTCTCACTTGCAGGGTCATACCAATGGAAAGAAGCATCCTCCGGATAAACCATGTCAAGCAAGTGCCGAAGGAGCAAAGACTGGGGACGACCCCTCCAAGAACAACAAGCCGAGATACCGAGGAGTGAAGAAGATATTGAGGTGGTTAAGGAAGGATAGAACAACACTGCATCAACCACCTTGATAGAGGACTGGCGTCGGGCCACCGACGTTAAACAGAGGCGCTGCTTGGGAGGCAACCCAAGGGGAGTTAGTTTCCCTTTTACCCTTTTATTTTTATTGCATTTTAGTTGAACTTTTCTTTTCTCTTGTCTTTTTGCCTTACATTGGGGACAATGTAAGATTTAAGTATGGGGGAGGGATTAGTAGTGTGTTATTGTTTTTATTATTGCAAAAATACAAAAAAATCGAAAAATTTAAAATTTTGAGCTCATAGTTAGTAATGAACACATGCTTAGAATCACTAGCCCATGATGAAACCTAATTGATATCATGCATGCTTTTGAACATAGGTGAATTGTTAACTTTGGAATACTTTGAACTCTAATGCAAAGTGTACTTTAACTTAGTAAGTTGAATATTTTGAGCACATTATTGTCATGGCTTGTGAAGTGTGCATAGCTTAATGAAGATTGTGTGAACTTTGTAATAGTCTTAAGAAGTCTCTAATACATGCTAGAACTTAACTACATGCTCTTTGAGGCGTATGTCTAGACTACTTGCAAACATGAAAGTGATATAGGCGATCTTTGATGCGTTTGTGCCTTTCAAACCTACCATGTAAACAAAATCAATCTCTAGTACCCTTTTCGAGCCTTAAATGTAAAAGAATGGTAGTATGCTAAGCATACTAAAGACCCCCATTCAACATTTCTTGACTAGCTTATCATCCTACCCTTTAACCTAAATATGATTTTAATCCATACCTTTTAAGGGAGTATGATGTATTTTATTCACATGCATTTGGGAATCATTGAAGTATTTTTGTGAGCTTAATTGTCAAAAGAATGGAATGCATGAAAGAAAAAGGGATGCCTTGAAAAAAAATAGATAAAAATATGACTCCAAGGGGAGCCAAGGCACAAAAGAAGAAAAGTATTGAAATAAACCTTGTGAAAAAGAGCAAAGTTGAAAAATTCATACAAGAAGATAAGCTTTTAGTGTGCATTTCATCATACTCTCTTGTTTGAATATCCTTACCCTTTCTTTCATAAGCCAATACCTAGGCCAAGCTACAAGTTAATAAAGACCTACTTGATTTATGTTTGCAAAGTAGCTAAGATAGTGGAGAAGAGTGTGCAAGTGAGCTTATACTTGTGTTAGTGTATGACTTGAACTATTATGGCTTTGCATATTTTGGATCTATAATTTGTACACAACACTTGTTTATGACCACACACACACGTTCACTACTTCGTTGGGTACGAAATGTTTAGGGATTGAACTTGTTCCACTGTTAACTTTTCACCGCCGTTCATTATTATGCATGTTAAAATTGTTGAGGCATTAAAGTGAGGACAAGTTGCTTTGTTATGAATCTGTGAGCCAAACAAAAATATTGTAGTTTTATTTATTTACTCGAGGTCGAGTAAAGAGTAAGTATGGGGGAGTTTGATGTGACTAGAAATAGACACATCTTTAGTGCTTAATTGTCTACGATTTGGTAGGTTTTGATGGATAAATTGATACGTATGCTACCTAATCGTATATTTGTGTAATTATAGGTACAATCGAAGAAAACGAGCTAAAAACGATGTGTAAAGACCAAGAAGAGACATGGACATGACAAGGACTCAAAGTTGATCAAGAAAAGGTAATTTTGGGGATGGCAATCGATCGCCCGGAAGAGGAAATCGATCGCCTATGGACAGAAACATTTTCATCAAATTTGAAGAGTCAGCGATCGATCGCGAAGAAGTGGCGATCGATCGCCAAAGTCTACTGGAGCTCGGCGATCGATCGCCACTTTATAGCGATCGATCGCCTCAATGATTTTTCCGAAAAATAATAATGCAGCGATCGATCGCCACATTCAAGGCGATCGATCGCCGAAGAGTCCGGAAATTTAGAAATTGAGTCTTTTACCATGTTTAAAAGATTGTATCCCATATTTATCACTTCCATACCCTAAAACTCGAAGACAAGCCTGATTAGCAGCAGTTTTTGATAGTTTTCCATACTTGAGAATAATTAGAGATTTTTAGGTTATTTTTCTTTCAAGTTTTCTTCAAGAACAACGAAGAACGGAACCAGAATCGACAAGCCGGAATCGTGATTTATCTTAGTAACTTTCTTTCCTTTATTTATTTAATGTTTTCCATTGAATTTTTATCGATTTTAGAGTTAATTATGCTAGGCTAAAATCCTTTGATTCTTGGTTGAAGGGATACCTACTTTTGGATTCAAATCTTTTATGAGAATTTGGTTTGATTGTTGAATTATATTTCGATTTCAATTCATTTCTCAAATTTCGAATTCCATGATTGTTGTGTTTGTGTATTAGACTGATCAACTAATATTCAATTGCATAATCGATAGTTTGTTAAGAAACAACTAAGATCAATAATTAACCGACTGTAGGTGTTGTTGAATTCTTAGGAGAACGGTTGAGTAATCAATTTTAACGGCTGTAGTTTTCATTGATTAGATTTATCGAACTCATTAGTTTTGAAAACTATCATTGATTTAATCATTAACGGCTGTAGTGGTGATTAGAGATTTGGTAAGGGTTGAATTGAATGCTGTTTTCTCTTTGACTACGAATAAGATGAGTAGGAATTGAATTTCCAATCGATAGATAATTGAAAGAATTCGAATGTTTTGATTTGATGATTAAAAGATAATTTTCCAAAAGTACGGTTACCTGGAAACCAAGAATCGCTTTACTCTCATAAGTTTAATCATCTTAGTAATCTCGTTGATTAGTTTAATTTTAGAATTTGCTTAGTAGTAATCATTCATCCTAAAACCCCCTTTTGTTACTATTCGTTTTTGGCACGAAATAAATTTACATTCCCTATGAGATCGATCCCTATTTCCACTACAACATATTTTTGTCATTAACTGAAGAAGGGTTAATTTGGGCGTACACGATAAACGCTACCATAGCCATCCAGTTGATGTCTGTCCGGTTGATGTCTATCCAGTTGGTAGCCATCCAGTAGGTCTTCAACACCCGATAGGTCTTTGATATCCGGTAGGTGTTTGTATCCAGTTGATGTCCATCCGGTAGATCTTTGTCACCCGGTAGGTCTTCGTCATCCGATTGGTCTTTATCATCTGGTTGGTCTTTATCACCCGGTAGGTCTTCAACCAGTTGGTGTTTGTCATCCGGTTGATCTTTATCACCCGGTAGGTCTCCAACCAGTTGGTGTTTGTCATCCGGTTGATCTTTATCACCCGGTAAGTCTTCAACACCCGGTAGGTGTACATCCAGTTGGTGTTTGTCATCCGGTTGGTCTTTACCCGGCAGATCTCTTCAACACCCGGTAGGTGTACATCCAGTTGGTGTTTGTCATCCGGTTGGTCTTTAACCAGTTGGTGTTTATAATCACCAAAACTTAGAAATCGTTTCCCAACAATTTCCCCCTTTTTGGTGATTACAAAACTAAGCAATAACGATTTCATACTCGAATAATTTAGGCGGTGAATCCTGAAAAGACTTGAAGACATAATGGAAAGGAAATTTTCATTTGTTATAAAGATAAGCAGATTACAAGTTGTAATCAAACTGGACAATTGAGAGAGATTCATCTTTATTTAAGATGAATTCTGATAACTGGATTCAACTTAAGACAAATCTATTTCTACCAAATATAGCTAATACATGACAAATTTTAAACAATGTAGACCGGAGAGCTTCGATCCACTTAGTTGCGGGGAGGAAGAGCTTCGATCCACCTTGTTTCAGAGTCCACCTTGTTTCAGAGAGGAAGAGCTTCGATCGGGGAGATATTCAAATGTATATTCATCAGGCCTCCATGGTTTATGGATTCACCCATGAGAATATTCTATCTCTGTTTTCCCCCTTTTTGTCATCAGCACCAGATAACTTTTGATTAAGGTTCCTGACTGATGATGAGCATCAGAGCAGGATCCAAACGCTGAAGCTTAACGGAGCTGGGTTAGATAAGTAATCAACCCATGAGGGGTTGATTTAGATAAGTAATAAACCCTTGAAAATGAACAGTTGCAAAGAGGAAACCAAGGAATTTTCAAGGAATTGAAAATAATCATGATGAGTGAATGTGTGTTATAAAAACAAAAAATAAGCCTCTATTTATAGAAGAATTTCATTAAGTGTGAACACAATAATGATGTGACGATAAACACGGAAAAAGTCAAATGAAAACAGTAAAAAGATAATATTAATTAATAAGGGGTCAGAAAACGATATTATTTCCTCCCTAACCAATGTCGGGAATAGTCACGCTTTTCGGTAGACGGTTGGTGCGGACTTCGAGATCTTGGCTGGGAAGATGGTCTGGACTGATTGGATGCTCCAGCTGCAGTGGATGAACGATTTGCTGGACTCGGGTTTCGTTGAGACTGAGGAGCAGGTCTGCTGGACTCAGGCAGTCTTCTAATAATTTGAGGGCCAGCAGACAAGCTGTTGCATAAATCTTGAATTTGGGAAGCAAATGCTGCCTGCATGGTTGCCAGCTGATCGGTCAAGACTTTCTTTGCGTCTTCTATCTTATCTCCAAGGGCCAGTGAGGTGGCAACATGAAGAGATTCATTTTGTTGATTGATCTGAAGACGAGCCTGCCCTATCCTAGAAAGTGAGTCCGCAAAGGCATTTTCAACAAGCGTCTGAAGCCGGGTCACAATAGTTGTGAGACTATTGATATCTCGGTAGACATGCTGGAATTGAGACTCATTATTTTGCTGATGGCTCCCTAAAATAAGAGTCGCAGTGCGCTCATCCTGTTTAAGCTTATGTACGTCACTAGCTAGTGCAAAGATCGCATTTGACAGATTTACCAGTTGTTCAGCGACGTTGGGTGGCCCTTCCAGAGGAATATGAGTAGCGAAGTCAAAGAAGTTTTCAGGAGGGTCTTGAGCCATCAGATTAACCAGGTCATCTGTTTGAGTCTCCGCATTTGTAGTGAGAACTCCAGGAGGACCCTCAAAATCATTAGTAGACAGCAGGGCAGTGGCTTCAGCAGTTGGTGCAGTAGGTTCGTCGACATCAATGACAGCGATGCTGGTAGCAGCTTGTTCCAGCACAGCTGCAGACGATTTGAGGTGATCAGTAGAGTGTGAGGAGTGTTCACTGTGCTCATCATTACCAGAGGATATAGCAACTTGATGGACCACAGTCTGAATTACTGTGTCCATATTCTCGTGATCAACGACCATTGATTGGAACGGTTGATCCGTGGCAGGGGTGATCTCAATGACAGGAGGAGGTAGCTCCATTGTTGGTGGGACAGTCTCTAAGTCAGGAAGAGTTGCCTCCAGGTTAGTTGAGGATATCTCTACATCAGTGGTAGTTATTTACAAGCCTGTAGTGGCTATCTGCAAATCAGTCTGATCGGGGCTTGCAACATTTACAACTGTAGAACATGAGTGAAGACCAGTTGATATGCGAAGATCATGAAGAGCTTTCTCGGCCATTTCCAGTTTTGGTCCAAGAGCATTCAGAACTGCTCTATCATGATTCGCTGTGCCTGAATCACCATTGAATTGCTGAAGTCGGGATTCAACAAGGGCTTGAAGTTCGCCCACATAGTTCATTAGACGGAAAATATCCATCAGCTTCAGACTCTTCTCAGTGTCAGTGACTTGAAGATAAGCCAAAATTTGGTTCTCATCTTCCCGTGCTTGATCCACGATTGGAGTGAAGTCATTAAAGCGAATTTTCAACCGTGCCTTCACCCATCTATCAAAAATTTCTAGCTGTGGCTGCAGCTTGGCTTCCACTGTATCCATGACCATCTGTATCTCATAGGCAACAGGTGTGGTCACTGGAGCCATAAGAGTTTTTCCTTTTCCAGCTGTGCTGGTCCTTGGATTACAGTAGGGACACAAGGACTTGGGTGTCCGAAAACTAATAGAGTCGGGTGCTTGCTGAGAGCTCATCAGTACGGAAAGATTGTCAGCTGGAGCCACTGATGTAGCAAGTACCATGGCCAATGAGGCAGGAGATGCAGTTGGTTCCTCGGGGGGAGGATTTTCAGGACTGGGTTCTCTGCGAGGGATGTCTACCGTGGGACCTGCAGAGGAGACGGTATCGGAAGCAGCAATGACTGTCAGAAGGAGAGCAGGAGGAGCCCCTTTTCTGGTTCTGGGCTTCTTAGGAAGAGGAGGAGGAGGAGAAGACTCAGCTGATTCAGAGATGGTCTGTTCCGAGTCACTGATAACTTGATTTGATCGATGCTTCGTCAGACCAACCTCTCTGCCACTCCGCTGCCTGTGTATCTGAAGATACTTCGCAGTGATGAGTCTCCCTGGATGAAGGTCGGAGGAAGCCCCTGCCTTAATGCTTTTGCTTTCAAAAAAGCTACTGAGAGGTAGGGCAAAACCAGATTGACCCTTGCCTGAAGTGATGAGGCCAGTGAGGATCTGGAACAAACTACTGACCAGTTGATTTCCAGTCCTTTGAAGATGGCGCTCATGACGTCAAACTTCTCAGGAGTGATGATGTCGAAGGAGCCAGCTTTGCACAGCAGCCCCTTAGAAATTACATCGGCCAGTTGCCGGAAATGACTCTTCATCAGCACCTTCCTGAATGGAGGACGTCGGAGACGTTCATTTGAGTCGGAGAAGGTGATTCGCATTTCTTCCCTAACATCCACTGGAACGGTGGAAAAATCTGTAAGTCCAGTGGCAGGAAGACAAAGGTGCGTGCTAAACTCCTGCTGAGTGATGGTAATAGGTTGTCCAGAAACAAGGGCCATCACAGAATCATTTTCAACTTTGGCGGTGGCAAAGAATTCATGTAACGCGGCTTTGTAGAAGGTCGGAGCCTGGCTGAGAATCACTAAAAGTCCCGATGTATCCAATTTTTGAAAAACTTCCTTTGTGTCTTCATCAGAGGATGTGGAGATGGAGTGGAAATCCACATGAACAGCATTAATCGCAGTAAAATTTTTGGAGAGATAAAGAGTAATAACCAAAGTAATGGCGGTTAAAGATAGAAGTATATGTAACGTCGTACTGTAGATGAGCGGACACATGGGTACGTGGCGATCATCTAACGATTTAAAGATTTAAAAAATAATTAAAAGGACAGGATTTGGGCGGGATTCAAATAATTTATTTTATAACAAAAAAATGAATTTGAATTCCGACGTTCCAGTAGGTTAATAGATATCGAAGGTTATTTTAGTCAAAGCATACTTGGCAAAGTCTGCTGGTATGTAGGGTCCGACTGGTAAGAAACATCTACTGGATGTAGAGTCCTACTGGTACGTATACACCTACTGCAGCAGACCATTGTATTACCAGCTGAGCTTAAATAACCAATATAAATTTTTAACTAAAATTCCCCCTTAATTTATGCGAATAAACTAAGTAATTCCCCCTGAATACATTACCAAAAGAATAATCAAGGATTGATTTCAATTAAACCAAGAATATTTCGAAAGTAGGAGAACTTAGCGTCCGGTAGGGGTTTTGTGAAAATGTCTGCTGCCTGTTGTTCGGTAGAGATATACTCCAGCCGGATCTCTTTCTTCATAACATGATCTCTGATAAAATGATACGGATGTCAATGTGTTTAGTGCAAGTATGAAGAACTGGGTTGTATGTAATGGCTATTGCAGATGTGTTGTCACAAATTATGGGTGCCTCCGTGGATTCAATTCCATAATCTCTCAGTTGTTGCTGAATCCAGAGCAGTTGAGCACAGCAGCTTCCAGCAGCAAGGTATTCTGCCTCTGTAGTAGAAGTTGCTATGGATGTCTGCTTCTTGCAACCCCATGAAATTAGTCTATCTCCAAGAAATTGACAGTATCCACTTGTACTCTTTCTGTCAATTTTGCAACCAGCATAGTCTGCATCCGAATATCCGATCAGATTAAAAGTTGAGTCTCTTGGATACCATAGACCGAGATTCTCAGTTCCTATCAGATATTTGAGAATTCTTTTGACAGCAGTGAAATGAGACTGCTTGGGATTTGCTTGAAATCGGGCGCACATACAAACTGCGAACATAATGTCTGGTCGACTGGCTGTTAAGTACAACAATGATCCAATAATGCCTCGATACATTGTAACTTCGACTGGTATTCCTGAATTGTCCAAGTCGAGTTTGGCAGATGAGCTCATTGGAGTAGAGGCAGCTGAGCTGGTACTCATTCCATATTTCTTCTGTAAGGACCCCCGTGCCCTTAACCCTTAATTAGTGTATTAACCATTATGTGTGGCACATGCTTTCAATAAAAAGTCAATCGGGAAGCTCAAATGATGCTTACAAAATTCCTTTAATATTCAACGTTATAAGATCATCTCTACTAACATATAGACTCATAGAGTTGCCCATCACCATCCCCATTTTGCCACTTTTCACATTGTGAACTTTTATAAAAATTTGGGCAGAGTCTCCCCGTAAATTGAGCTATCCCAAGACAAAAGCACATCATATAATATAATTCCCGGCCAGGGAATACACAATACCCAACAGAATACTGAACACAAAGTAAATTCCCAGCCAGGGAAGACACCACACATAAGACAACAAGAGTGGGTTTCAACACCCACATAATACACTAACGACTCTCATATCATTAGCAATTCTACCACAATTGCATGCAACATATAATGAAAGAGAGAAAGGCTCATGCCTTTATATACAACCCATATACAAGAATATCCATGCTCACAAGCGAGCATCATAAATGTGTATATAAACCTCGGGTGTATATAAGTACTCTATACGATACCGTGCTCCATCAAGCCCTGGTACCACGATCCTGTGAGTGCATCCAATCAACAGCTCGAGCCCAGCTCCATAGCCATCGATGCACCTGTTCACCTGCCCCAACAGAGACAGCCCCCAACGGGGTGAGCATACCAATACACAAAATCTCATAATCACAATAATGAAATTCATAATTTACAACACAAGTAAATATTAATGAATTTTAAATGATACTCCCTGGATGGCAACATCCTCATCCGGGATTCCGTGTACTGTCCCTGTTCTCACAATCATCAAACTCATCAAATCTCATAAATCAGTAAATCAACACATTGATTTAACTCATAGCATGCCTGATTCTCAAGTATCAATAATCAATGATTCCAAGTTCATTATACATACAAATATAGATATCTCAATATCTAGCACTGATTTCTCAATTTCGCTATCAATCATAGATAGCTCAAATGCCTAGCATTTATTTTACCAATTTTCCATTATACCTAGACATCTCACATGTCTTATAATGAGTACATGATCCCACGATCATTCTCAGGCATCTCAAATGCCGTACAATAGTCATATAGGCCCAGTACCCCATATATATCAACACATAAATATAGCCATGCGCACAACCATCGATGAAGTCAATATACATTATGCATTTCACAAATGCTCTCATATAAAGTAATGCTCGTACGTCGCACGTACCTTAAATCTCCGAAGTCCGAGCCAAACCTTGCTCGAGTTCCATGCTCCGAGGAACGATGTGCTAACACGATAAATTAATTCACAATTAATTACGAACATGCAACCCATGCTCAAGCACACCCATAACCCTCAAAAATATTGTCAACACACGACAATAAACCAATATAAAAAATTGCTCAAGAATTCCCCACAAATTTTCGAACCTTCACAACACAAATCGAACCCAATTAAACACCATAATTCATCTAAAATATGAATTAATCAATCAACAACACGAATAATCGCCCCACATGCCAAAACCCCCAAAATTCGAATTCAAAGCCCTAAATTCGAATCTTCCTCAATTTCGAACACAATCAAGCATCATAATGCATCTAAAACATGAATTAATCAATTACTAACAAGAATCATCACTCCTTGTCAAAAGCCCCAATTTTTCGAACCCTAACTCATGAAAATCGAGCTGAAATTCGAACCAAATGCAACAATTATTTCGAACCACAAAAGTATGAAATCATCGACTCAAAATCAGCTTAAAAACGCCCCAAAAACACTAGAATAATCATGCCAAAATCATACCAAAATCGAGCCCCAAAAATCGGATGAACTCCAGTTTTCGAACCCTACGCTTTTCTGGCAAATCCGAATGCGATTCTCGACGAAACTTCGAATTGTTGGTATGGATAGGAGCGCCTGGAAGAGACGATTCCAACGGCGGGTGGCACGCGCCGAACGGCGGCCGGACGGCGACGGGCGAAGGCCTTTTGTGCGCGGGGTCAAAAGGGGATCGGGAGTTCGCGGCGGGAAGAGAGAGAAAACGGGCTGGAGGAGAGAAAAAGCTTCCAATAATTAAAATCTCGGGTTCAACTGGTATTTATAGCAAAAATACCCCAAAATACTAATAGCCCCACAAATACATCATGATTCATTAAAAATCATCTGTTTTCAAAAATTCTCTCTCTAACTCAAAAACCCCCTACCGGTGCCCACACCAAGCACCCGAGATTCCGAGTCACACTAAAAACCCAACTCACAGGTTTTCACCGAAATGAGAATACGATCTCAACCTCGGGATCCAACGATCCCAACTACTCAAATAGACGAGCCCAAAAGGCCCAACACCTCGATTAAACTCCAATTGTCACGTAAAACAACTTTACGGGTTATTAACACTCCGGGATTAACACCTATAATCCCTGGTCATCACATCTTCAGCAGTTCTTTAGTATATTTGGACTGATTTATCAGAATTCCTTCACTGGATTACTTGACTTGCAATCCTAGGAAAAATGATAATTCTCCCATCATACTCATCTCAAATTGATCCTGCATAATTTTAGAAAATCTTTCGCACAATTTTGAGTTAGTACTGCCGAAAATAATATCATCAACATATATTTGAACGAGCAGAGTATGATCACCCTTTGTGAATTTGAAAAGAGTTTTGTCCACCGTGCCAATGGTAAAGTTATGCTCAGTTAAATATTTTGATAGAGTTTCATACCAAGCACGGGGAGCTTGCTTCAGATCATACAAGGCTTTATTAAGACGAAATACATAAGATGGCTGCTGATGGCTTTCAAATCCAGGAGGTTGTTCAACGTAAACTTCTTCCTGGAGTTTGCCGTTAAGAAACGCACTCTTAACATCCATCTGATAGACTTTAAAGTCTTTAAAAGCAGCAAATGCAAGAAATATGCGAATTGCTTCTAGTCGAGCTACAGGGGCAAAGGTTTCATCAAAATCAATGCATTCTTTCTGTCTGTAGCCCTGTGCGACTAATCTTGCTTTATTTATGATTATTGTTCCATTTTCATCTAATTTATTCCTAAATACCCATTTGGTGCCAATTATAGTGTGATGTTGTGGTCGCTGTACTAAATACCATACTTTGTTTCGCTCAAACTGATTTAGTTCTTCTTGCATAGCGTCTACCCAGCTTGGCTCCAACATAGCATCATCAATCTTCTTAGGTTCTAAGTGAGATATGAATGCAGCATGAAGGAATTCATTAATTAATTGTCCTCTGGTGCGTAGAGGAGCAACAGGGTTACCTATGACCTGCTCGGGAGGATGATCCTTCATCCACCGGAGCGGAGGTCCAAGAGGGTTGAGCTCTTCATTTGACTGGATATGAGTGGGTATTTCAGAGGTTCTGATTGTTGCATCTTTTTCATTTGCTTCCTCTACTGCAGCAGGAGTATGTGCAATAGTGTCATTGTCAGCTGGATGCAGTGCTTGTTGACCAGCAGACTCCTCTGTTTGGGTTTCAGGAACTTCTGGTTCTAAGGAGCAGTCAGTCCTGCTTCTGTAATTTATCTCATCATCAACATTTTCATCAATGTAAGTGATTTCCAGTCGATTGCTCAAGTTGTTGATTTGCAGATTAGATATCGTACAGTCAGTAGGTTCATCAAATTTTACATGCACTGATTCTTCTACAGTAAAAGTTCTATTATTAAATACTCTGAAGGCTTTACTAACTGTAGAATAACCAAGAAATATTCCAGCATCAGATTTGACATCAAAAGCGATGAGATGAGTCTTTCCATTGTTGTGAATAAAACATTTGCAACCAAACACATGGAAATAAGAAATATTTGGCTTACTGCCATTCCAGATCTCATAAGGGGTTTTATTTGCTCGCTTATTAATCATTGATCTGTTCTGCGTATAACATGATGTGTTGACGACTTCTGCCCAAAATCTCTGCGATATTTCTGATTCCGCAAACATAGTTCGCGCAGCTTCTTTCAAAGTGCGGTTCCTACGCTCAGCAACTCTGTTTTGTTGAGGAGTTCTTGCAGCAGAGTATTCGTGTTTAATGCCAAGGTCATCTAGATATGATTCGAGTGACTGATTGGTAAACTCATTACCTTTATCACTACGAATTCTATCTATCCCACATGATTTCTCATTTTGGAGTCTTTTCAGTAGTTTGATCAGCTTTGGAGTAGCCTGATCTTTGCCACTTAGGAACAGGACCCACGTAAAACGAGTATAATCGTCTACTAACACTAGAGTATACTTCATTCCCCCTAGACTTGTTACTGCTATAGGACCAAATAGATCCATATGCAGCAACTCTAGGCACCGAGAAGAAGATTTACTCCCTTTGTTCTTAAAGGAATATCTGATTTGCTTACCAAGTTGGCATGCTGCACAGATCTCATCTTTTGAGAACTCAATTTGGGGCAGTCCAATGACTAGATCAAGTTTACGCAGACTGGCAATATTTTTAAAATTTAAGTGACTCAATCGTTTGTGCCAAAGCCAATTTTTGGAAGAATTCAGGGCAGCAAAGGTAGAGGAGGTAGGCTGATTAAGATTCCAATCAATTTATATGTATTATCCTGCCTTCTTCCTACAAGTAATATACTGTCATCAGTAGATTTGATTGTGCATGAGTGTTGGTTGAACTCTACAGAATGACCATTGTCACAGAGTTGACTTATGCTAATCAAGTTATAGCATAGATTTTCAACCAACAGAATATCTTTAACAATAATGTTACCGTAGATAATCTTACCCTTACCCATGGTTCTACCTTTCGCGTTGTCTCCAAAAGTTATTCTGGGTCCGCTGCAGTCCACCAGTTCAGACAATACGATCGCATTTCCTGTCATATGTCTAGAGCATCCGCTGTCCAGAAACCATTCTGAGCTCCGAACTTGATGCATTCTAGTTTCCTGCAATTAAAGCGATAACATGATTGGTACCCAATCCTACTTGGGTCCGGGTAGGATTAGTCCTTTCGGGACCCTCACTTGTATAACCCTGAATTGTTTGGGTCTGTGTGTGTCCTGAAATGTGTGTGCATTAACTGAAAAGTTATTCTTGGGTGATACATGTGATACTGAGTGTATGCGTGTTGTTTAGGTTTTTGGTTTCTGTTAGGAAGCATGTATCTCTTTTGGACAGGCATACAATTATGATACCAGTTAGGTTTTACCTCTCGAGTGGCCTGACCAGTGGGTTTATGTTTATTTCTAAACATTTGCCCCTATCGAGCTTTCTCTTTTGGCTCCACATAACCAATACCTTTGTGTGATGCCCGTTCTTTGAAGAATATTGGTTCAACAGATTCCTTAACCAACTCACTTGGTTCATATACTGTGCTTGATTTAACAAAATTCATTGTTTGAATCTTGTTTCTTTCTAGACACACTTGAGATTGGATGCCGAATGAATTACTATCATTGTTAGAGTAGCCTATACCGGTAAGATCACCAGCAAGTCTTATCGACTCAAGCATTTCATCCTTTTTGGCAGTAGATGCATTCCATGTGCGAACCAGCTTACTGAGTTTCTGGTGTGCACATGTTGCTTCATCCCTTTCTTTCTCGAGCTGACTTACTTTATCCCTCAAGCTTTTCAACTCAGTGGATTGTTCACAATCACATTCGTTGTTCTGCTGTTTTGTTGGGACTTGTTGTTCAGTCTTGTAGTTCTCGAAGGATTCGTACAACATCTGATACTCATTTATCATGTCCTGTAATGCATTTGTGAGCTCAATATGTGTAAATTCAGAAAGATTAGGATCATTTACCTCACAGTCGTCGTTGGCCATTAGACAATGAACTTCTTCATCTTCACTGTCACTGGATGAGCTGGAAGAAGTTTCTGATTCTGAGTCAGCCCATTTGTTCTTGTTTTCTTCCGCCACCAGTACTTTCTGTTCTCTGTCTCTTCTGGATGATCTTCTATTCTCTTTAGACTTTCTATATTCTTTTGGTCCTTTCTTTTGATCATCCTTCTTCGGTTTAGGACAGTCAGCAATAAAATGTCCTGGTTTGAGACAGTTAAAGCATACACGTTCATCTTCATCTGATCTATTTTTGAAGCTTTGTCTTCTTGGGTAGGATTGATAAGTCTTTTGACTTTTCTTCATAAACTTTCCAAATTTCTTGACAAATAGCACCATTGCATCGTTGCATATTTTTTCAGGAGTCATCTCTGTTGTGACAGGTGGGGCTTCAGATGCAGTAAGAGCTTTGGTTGGTTGACTTGTGCTGGGTTCATCTTCAATCCGAATACCTAGTTCGAACTCATAAGCTTTTAAGTCAGCAAATAAGTCGTGTAGGTCTATCTTGTTTAGATCTTTTGATTCTCTCATGAAAATAAATATCCCGTACATGATTTAGAATTGGCAGCAATTGTTTTTGCTTTAAAAATTTGGCGCCATTACTTATACGGGGAAACATTTGTTATTTATTCGGACCACAAGAGCTTGAAATATCTATTCTCTCAATCTGATCTTAATATGAGGCATTGGTGGATGGATCTGTTGAAGGACTTCGATTGTGAGATTCAATATCACCCTGGACAAGTGAACGTTATTGCGGATGCTCTCAGCCGTAAAGTTCATGATTCTGTTCTAACTTCTGTTCGTATCGCTAAAGTACATGATGATATCTGTACTTCTGGTTGGACATTTCACTCACATGGGAATTCTGTCACTGTTTCTGCATTACATGTTGAGCCGAAATTGATTTCTAAAATCAAGAAAGCCCAACAAAATGATTCTCAAACTCAGAAATCGAAAGAACTTGTGTCTGCAGGACATCCTTCTGGCTTTCAGATATCTTCTGATGGTTCCTTACGACTTAATGGTCGGTTGGTTGTTCCTGATAATTCTGATTTGAAATCTGCTCTTCTTCGTGAAGCCCATTGTAGCAAATATAGTATCCACCTGGAGGCCGAAAGATGTATATGACTCTAAGACCCCAATTCTGGTGGAGACGTATGAAGAAGGATATAGCTGAATTTATTTCCAAATGTTTAGTTTGTCAACAGGTAAAAGCTGAACGAATGAAACCTGGAGGGTTACTTCATAGTCTTGAAATTCCCAAATGGAATTGGGAACATATTGCTATGGATTTTGTAACCCATCTTCCTCGATCACCCCGAGGTTGTGATGCTATATGGGTTATTATTGATCGACTTTCTAAATCGGCACATTTCATTCCGTACGAGCAGACTTTTCCGTATAAGAAAATGGCTCGATTGTATATCGAGAATATTGTGAGACTGCATGGTGTGCCTGTCTCAATTGTTTCTGATCGTGATCCCAGATTTACTTCTAGATTCTGGAGTAGTTTTCAAGATGCTATGGGTACGCGTTTGGCAATGAGTACTGCTTATCATCCTCAGATTGATGGCCAAACTGAACGTAATATTCAAACTCTTGAAGATATGCTACGCGCTGTGGTGATGGATTTTAATGTTGGTTGGCAAGAAGCTTTACCGTTGGTGGAATTTTCTTATAATAATAGCTACCAGACGAGCATTGTTATGGCACCGTTTGAAGCATTATATGGAAGACGATGTAGATCACCTTTATTCTGGGAAGAAATTGGTGAAAAACAATTGACTGGACCTGATATGATACAAGAAATGAATGAAAAAGTTCAGTTAATTAGACAGCGTATGAAGGCCGCATGGGATCGTCAAGCAAGTTATGCTAACAAGCGAAGACGACCCTTAGAATTTCAGAAAGGTGATCGTGTATTTCTGAAAATATCTCCATTTCGAGGCACTGTTCGTTTTGGCATGCGAGGCAAACTATCACCTCGATATGTTGGCCCGTATGAGATTCTTGACCGAGTTGGAGATCTTGCTTATCGGTTGGCATTACCTCCAGCCTTATCCGCCATTCACGATGTATTTCATGTTTTTATGTTACGGAAATATGAACCTGATCCAGCACACGTACTTCAGCCTGATGAGGTTGAACTGGATCCTTCGTTATGCTATGTTGAATATCCCGTTTGCATTTTGGATCGGAAGGAGAAAGTATTGCGTAACAAATCTATTCCGTTGGTACGGGTACAATGGACACGACATGGCGTGGAAGAATCAACATGGGAATTGGAAAGCAAGATGCGAGAATCTTATCCACATTTGTTTGATTCTGCTCCATTGTATTCTATGTATACGAGTCTATATTCTGATCCGTATTCTGAATTTAGTTTTGGTATGTATTATGACTGGTGATATGAAATATGTTTGTAATATAATATTTATGTAAGCTAGAGATTTCGGGACGAAATCTTTTCTAGTGGGGGAGAAATGTGATGCCCCGATGTTCGATTAACATTAATTCCATTTAATTTTGTTAAATTAATTTAGTAAATATAAAAAAATTTGTATTAAAATGATAGATTTCATTTTGTGATTAAAGTAGTGACACGAAGTCAGGTGTCAGCTGTACATGCAACGTACATGCACCAGTACACCGGTGACATCCGATGTTCATAATTGGTCGGGAATTCACATATATATCGGTGTAGGACGTAAAACACATAGTAAACACGTCAAACACACATAGTCGCGGACACCTACTAAAAGGCGCGAAAACACACAGTTTCAGCGCGATTCACCGACCACCGTGTACTTATCCGCTCCGTTCGCCGTCGTCCGATAACCTCTCGACGAGACCGACCTACCACCGTGTTCCTAACTCAGAGGCGAAACTTTCCATACCAGATAATTGGATTTTGGTGTTCGAAAAGTGCTTCAATTTTGACCTAGAACGGACGAACTCACACAGCCTAGGGTTCGAGCATTTTTGGTCCGATTTCTACGATTCAACAACGAATTGGACGAATCCAAGGCACCGAATCTCTTCTCCTAACCTAGAAGAAGCTTTCTGAACCGGTCACCGCCAGTACCGACGCCGGAGCTTGCCGGAATCGGAAGAAAACCGTGCGTGACACTGTGCGAAAATTGGGTAAAATTCGATATTCGATTTTTCCGACTTTGCTTCGATAATTACCAGTTAATTTGGACTGTAATTATTAAAAAATAATTTAAATTGGTGAAAAATAATTTAGCAAATTAAATTGTGATGTAATCGCATCAATCTAATTACCCTAAATTGGTTTATCTATGACTATAATTGATAACCAATGTTTAATGAGTAATTTAGTGAATTGTGAATTTCATTGATATACAGTGAATACATCGACTCTACAAGTTCAAGTCGACCCTCAGATATCGAGAAGGAAAGGTATGTTGCGATCGGGTAACATACAACAGGTATCTGTATCAGTTGGTATATGATTTGATGACTTCTGTGAATTACTTGATTTTATGTGGCTACGTGATTTTATTTAAATTATGTGGCATTCATGGCATTCATAATTGCACATCGATGTATGAAAATAAATGTTTTGTTAACACACATCAGTTTTTAATACATACATCGATGCATGACATACATATTGAGCTACGATTCTTTGATACCCTACTATTGTGGATTCGATCAATCATAAGGGGTGTACACGGTGCTATGACTGGCATTAAGTGGCCTGAAAGGCATAGGGATTCGTGGCCCTTATGATTGCTATGATTTGTTGATATGGGGATTGGTGGCGTTTGCCGACGTCATCCTTTGGATTATCCCTATTTATTGAGACTGGTATAAGGTGGCGCCTTGCTGACGTCATCTGTATGATATGATCTGATGTCAAGAGCTGGGATGCGGTGACGCTTTGACGACGCACCATATAGACATTCCTTTGCTTGACATGCTCGAGCTTAGCTATGTAGTATTTGGACTTTCATTTATTGGCTCCGAGATACCCAGCGGATGGGTGTATGATACCGACATGACATGACATGCATTGCATTTCATTTCATATATCATTTTATAGATACATGATGTATATTCCATGATCGTTCCATATTGGGCTTTTGCTCACCCCCAAGGGGGGTTGTTGTTGTCTTTGTGTGTGGACAATGGCAGGTAGTACAGGTGGCCAGGACCCCAGAGAGTACACAACCGGTGGGAGCCACACTTGAGAGGTTTATTTTCCTTCTTATCCCAGTCGTATATGTACCAGGGGTGTGTCCCTGGAGTGTAGGGAGTTTATGTATATTTAGTTTATGTTGCTCAGTATGGATATGTGTTTCATAGTTTGATTTGTGTTAATGGAGATGAAACTGATGGTATCTATATATATTTTGACTATTGGTATTGGTGGTATGTTTCTCGTGCGACGAGGTCATGCCGAAATTTTTAGGGCCACATGTTACTAAATGTTAAACAAATCTTCCGTTGTTTACGCTATAATTATCATTGTGTGATAATTAATCACATTATTAGGATTGGCCCTCACACAATTGTTGCTCTAGATTGGATACGTTTACCTCTTTTCTTGTCGGTTGTCCATGGCGAACATGTCCAAATTGCTGGGAGTTGGCCGCCATGTTTGCTATCAAGTTCATTGCCTCCTCTGCTGTCTTGTCGATAAAAGCTCATTGCCGCATCCACTAAGTTCCTGTCACTAGAAAGTAAACCTTCATAGACATATTGAATTAAAAAGGTGTTCACTTATCTGATGTTGTGGGCAGCTTGCACACAACTTCTTAAACTGCTCCAAATACTCATGCAGCGACTCCTCGTGGTACTGCTTCACACCATAGATCTCCTTCCTTATGTTAGTCGCCCTTGATACTGGAAAGTACTTCTCAATGAAGACTCTTTGCAAATCCGTCCACGTGGTGATAGATCCGGAGGGTAGGTAGAATAGTCAATCTTTAGCAGCATCCTTTAGAGATAATGGAAAGGCTCTCAGTTTGATTTGCTCCTCCGTTACGCCAGCAGGCTTCATAGTAGTGCATACCACGTGGAATTCCATCAAGTGCTTGTGAGGATCTTCACCTGCAAGACCATGAAACGAGGGTAACAGATGTCTTAAACCAGATTTTAATTCAAAATTGATATTAGTAGCAAGAGTAGGAAAATTAATGCAAAGGGGCTGCTGATCCAAGGTAGGATTCGCCAGCTGTCTCAAACTCTAGTTTTCCGCCATATTAATCTCTTCTTCTTCTTGTCTCCTACGAGTATATCTCCTACGTCGATGTAGGGTTTGTTCAATCTCAGAATCGTATTGATGTTTATCCTCCTCCGAATGATACCTTGCATGCATGAACAAACAAGAGTAATATAGGAAGACAAATAGCAATATCTAGTATTCAAAAATTAGCACAAAAATAACAATGCCTTCCCCGGCAGTGGAGACAAAATTTGGTCGCGCTTATCATGTACGCACAAATTAACCCTTCTCAGTTAACAACAAATTAATATAGCAGTGTAAGTAGGGATCGATCCCACAGGGAATGACGAATCTCCGTACTAACAAGTGTCAAAATAGGGGGGATTTGAGAGTAGCAATTATCTAAAATTATGTAGGATGCAAGATTGGAATAAAATAGCAATAAATCAATTACAGAGAGATCTTTGTTTCGGTCGACGCTACCATTGGAATTCGATTACTCATTATCGATTTTCTCACATATGTAATATTTATGCATGAAATATTCACCATTGAAGATTTAACTCATATCCCACCTTAAGTTTAGTTAAATCGAAAACAGCATCCAAATTTAACTCTTATCGATTAGTCAACCCTAACAACAACAGTTAAGATTTAAACTAATGATAGCATATGAACAAGTAGGATTGGTGAAGCTAAACAACATAAACAACAGCAGTTATGTTTAATCTAGTCAAAAGTTTTCCTAGGAATTTAATAACTTCAACAGCAGATAATTATCAATCCTAGTTGCTTCTCAGATTCAATTAATCAAACAATTACGGATTTGATATCAAAATTAGCAGTAGATTGTATGAAAAATTATTAGGTAGCTAATCTAACAACCAACAATACAATCATGGCAAGAACACAAGAAAAACTTATGATATTCAATAAAAATCACCAATTTAAAACAACAATCTCTTGAATAAATTAAACTCTAATGGTTTTATCTTCCTCAACCGAGAGGATGAGTTTAACTACTCATAATCAATGCAAAAATAAATAATATATGAAAAACATAAAAAAACTAAGACAAACTAGAAGAATCGCCACGCATCGAGGTTGCAATCCCACCTTTGTGTCGAGCCTTCAATCCGTCTTCAAAACATCAAAGTAAATTATTGTTCTAAGTCTAAACTATTAATATTAGTCTGAATTATGATGCTTGGAGGCTGATAAATTCGAGTATATCAAGTAGGTTAAAATCCTCCCAAAGATGGTAAAACTCTAAATTTCCTTATTTTTCTGGACTCTGCACCGATCGGTCGCTTAAAGCTAGCAATCGATTGCTAGCTTTATTTTTTTCGGTGAAATTCTTCGGGCGATCGATTGTCTCTTTCTTGAGATCGATCGCTTGGCTCTCCTGTGTACTTTGGTGATCGATCGCTCTAATTGTGTAAGGACCCTAGTTCCTTAACGGTGAAATCAAGATATAAATAGGGCTAAACATGCATCACAGACAGTTTATGGTTCCGGTTAATACGTGAGCTAATAGGATTACAGGCCAAAATAAAACTTCGAAGCTAATTAATTACATTCCCAAATGAATGTTAACACTATAGATTTACACTACTCCTAGAGCAGAGACTATACCAAATCCTGTATCCTAATTCACAAGGCTCTTCGAAGCTCACTGCCTCAACCCGGCCCCTAGCCCTCCAAATCCAAGGTGTACCTACAGGAACAACTCACCATGAGCATATACATCACTATTCAACACAATCAAACAAAATAACGTAAATAGTTGCATGAGATATATATGTATATATGCTGCCTGATTCACCACATTAGCACACTTCCTTTGTTGTTCCTGTTTCATAAACTCATGCACAAAATCATTAGCTCACAAGGTAATGATCGATATCACGTTCCCGTTATAATCACAATATTCCACATTAATCACAATATTCCACATTAATCACTATATTCCACATTAATCACAATATTCCACATTAATCACTATATTCCACATTAATCACTAGAATTGTGACTGTTCCGGTCCCAATACAACAGCGGAATTTTAGGACCCCTCGCTTCGACATATAGCGGCATCATATGATATCCCTCGCTTCGACAATGACAGCGGCATGCTACCTCGCTTAGACATGACAGCGGCAAATATCATACTACCATCGCTTCATATGACAGCGGCAAGTACCTCCCTCGCTCGGAGATAAAGGCTACCGGAACATTCATCAATTCTACCACAATAATCAAACACAATAGTTGATTCCATTATCACGATATATCACTATCATTTCACATAAATCACCACATATAAGGATTCACTATCCACGGTATACACAATACATAATCGAAAGCGTAACACATTTTACCGTCCGATGCTCGTACGTCTCACTACGTACCTTAATTCCCAAAAGTGGAGAAGTTGGAGAACTTTATCTCCTCGATGTTGTTGGCACCTGGGGTGGTTCTACACAACCACACAAATCAATATTAGAAGCTAAACAATAGCCAAATACCAAAAATTCCACAAAGAAATCATTTTTCAAAATTCCACAGCTGGCGATCGATCGCTTCACTGAGGCGATCGATCGCCTCAAATTTTTCTTCGCGGCGATCAATCGCTTAAAACATGGCGATAGATCGCCTAACCCTTGGATTGGCTACTGCCTCTCGGCGATCGGTCGCCTCATTTTAGGCGATCGATCGCCTGCCCTGCACTTTGCCTACTGCCCTTAGGCGATCGGTCGCCTCTCTTCAGGCGGTCGATCGCCTCGCACAGACACACGATTTTCACCATTTTTGCACCAAAAATTCCTTCCAATCCATACCAACACTTAAACCATCAAACCAACAACATAAATAACAACATAAACCTTCAAAATACACCTCAAAACAAACATAAATCCAACCCTCAACCAAAACCACAACAACCCAACACAAACCCATTTTAAAACCCTTCAAAACCATACAAAACTTAAATAAAACCTTACAAAATCAACAATGAGGTATCCATACCTCTTGGGGACCTCAAATCTCCCAATAAACTCCACAAATCAAGATTTTTGGAAGGATTTCCTTTACCCTTAAGCACAAACTCGAAAATGAGGGAAAGGAGGGTTTGGGTGGTGTAATTTGGTAAAGGTAAAATGATTTGGTAAAGGTGGGGGTATAAAGGGTTTAAGTTAAATTAAAATGTATCCACAAATCCATGGTGTATAAAACACCCCAACATGATATTTTAAAAGCATTAATCCAAAATGCACCAAAATATCAATTAAACTCATGCTTTCCAAATAATTGCTAACCATGGCAAATAAATCATGCTAATAGCAATTTTCCCCAACACGCACAACATGCACCCTGAAATGCTCTACCAGCCCACATGACCAAGCATTTCCACATGGCAATTAATTCTAACACATAAGGCAATTACCACCATAAATAAATCATATTTAAACATATGAACACAATTAATGCCTTAAACACGATTAATTATTTCGGGGACATCACAAATTGTAGCGATTGATCGCTAGCTCGTAAAATTTGTTGCTCAACTTTCTGTCCAAAGGCGATCGATCCCCTCTTCCATGCGATCGATCTCTTCTCCAAAATTACCTTTTTAGCCTTTTTTTCTTGATCACCTTGAGTCCTTATCATCTCCCAAGCTTTCATTGGTCATTATACGCTTTTTTAGCTTGATTTCTTCGATTTCACCTACAACTATACAAACATACAATTAGGTAGCACATATATCGAATTATCCATCAAAACCTACCAAATCCTAGACAATTAAGCGCAAAAGATGTGTCTATTTCTAGTCACATCAATGATGTTTTACTGTTTTTGCCAAATATTTTGCTGCAACTCACATTTACCATGTGACATATTACAGATAGTGTCGAGAACATTGATGAGACGGACGAGGAGCATGTTTAGAAGAATGATAAAGTATAATTATTTTTAGAACTCTAAGTTTGTCTATTTGAGGACATAAATTCGATTTTATTATGTTTTAGCTTTATTTTGAGGATTGTGGTTTATAATTGTTATTGGGATGATTATTGATGTTTAATGGAGTGATTTGGTTGATCACATGATGCAATTAAGAGGAAACTCTGCCCATTTTTTTTAGAAGTCAAAGTAAAAATTTACTAAGTTAACACATTTTATTTCATTATGAAATTGGACCGTTTCCGCTAAATAAAATTTCGACTTGATTACTAATTTTTGAATTGAGTGAAGCCTTGTGTTCAAGGAATTGAACACGGCAGGCGACCCGTTGGGGCGGGATATCACAGAATCATTGATAATTTCAAATCAAATAACATATAGTGTATAGATCATTTTTGCACCTATCACATATTTATTATAAGCTACACGACCGTGAAATTAAAATTTAACTTCATGTGCCTCTCGTGGGGTGGTCGAGTAGGTGAGTGCAAATGCCTTTGTCACGAGTTTGATTCCCCCTACGAACACTTTCTCGGTCGAACATGTCGCGTCGGGCTTACCTCATATGGTTTACATGACTGACGTGGTTTGGAAGCTATTGCGTCAGCCCGATGGTTTACCCAATGCACACCCAAAATGGTATCTGTTGTGGGTTCTCCGTCGTTAAAAAAAATTTAACTTCACAATGTTTAAGCATATCTTTTAGTAATTATATTATATTGTTACAAAATTAATGAGATTTGGTGGAACTGTGTATTCAGATTTTTTTTTCAGAAGACAATGGTAGATATATCAAACAACAAACAATTTAGGGCATTACAACAATATGAATAATACTCGGATAATCTGAGAAGCCAGAATTTGTAACAAATGCATTTTTAGCTAGAAGATGTGCCGCTTCATTTCCTGTTCTTTGAACACAACTTGACATGAATGAGGTGAAATTGACTTTCAATCTTTGAACATCTAAAATGATTGGGCCAATATAAGATAAATCTACTTGTAGAGAATTCACAGCTTGAATAACATTTGCACAATCACTCTCCAGAACAATTCTTGACCACTGCTTTCGTTGTATCAATTCAACGCCTTCTCGTAGTGTTATTGCTTCCACCATTGCCCCCAAACCAGCTGAAGAACCATTGTTACAAATTGCTGCATCACAAATGATTTAGATAACATCAGTTAAGGGTTGCTGCCATTGAACTGGGATTCGGTTTAGAGGAACTTCAATATTGGTACATGTTGTGTTTCTAAATTGTGCTTGGTAGTCTCTTGCAAACTCCATGCAACCAGCATCATCGTAAGAAAATTCATCTCGTACCCTTTTGTTTCGAGCATTCCAAATTGCCACCATTACGAATTCGAATTGATCCCTCGTTAAATGATGCCATAACTGATGTAGTCAGTCAAGTGCATTTGAATCACTAATGGAGATGTATTGGTGTGGTACTGCAATGCAAGCCCAACAAAGGCGTGCAAAGTAGCAATCCTTCAACACGTGTATCGATTTTGTTTTGTTCAGGCAAATACCACGTCGATTTTCCTCAACCACATGTCGACTATGCAACGCATGTAATGTCGGAATAGCATTCGACATACTCTCCAAATAAAAAGTTTAATCTTATTTGGTATACTCGCATGCCAAATGAACTTCCAACCCCCTTGCTCTCTTGTATCTGACGTAGATACAACCGATGCCTTATTTTTCTTCGCCATACGTTGTGCCAATTGATAAGCGCTACGAACTGAAAATTGTCCGTTTTTAGTATAATGCCACACCAATTGATCTGCTTGTTGAATCCTTTCTAATGGTATGGATAATCCATCCACTTCTTGACTGGGTAGTGTCTTCTTCCTCTTGTCCTCTCTGTGATGATGATCATTGTACCTGTTCAGAATGATACATTGCAAACATATTTGGAGATAATGTCTGATTGATGTCTTCTGATCGTCAACATTCTTCTTCAAAAATTGAGATTTATATTTAAAAAAAAGTATCAAAGGAGTCCATTCCTTGACTAGGATCTAAAAGTGTAGAAATGTAGTGAACATGTGGAATATTTTCCCAATATTTTTTTTAAATTTTGCCTCCATAAGTTGAAAAAATTGTTCCAAATCATCTATTTCTCTAAATTCAATAAATTTTCAAAACATATTAAATACAAGGGGAAGAAAATAAAGAGAAGTCGGATAAAAAACTCTAAAAAAACGATAGGTTGCTTTCTTAAAAGTAGATAACAAAGCAGTACATTGAGTAACAAAAGCCCAATCAGTAGGACACAATAAATAACTATCATCACTGTCAGGCATTTGATAATTATTGTAGAAAACAATTAAAACTTCCTCATAAGGTAACATAAGTTCTAACATGCGATGTAAAGTATTCCATCTAGTTTCTATGGGTGGTGGGAAAAGAGTATACCTAAGACCTTGAGTTACAAGTATGTTCACATTCACGTTAATTCGTGATAGATGTATCCATTGACAACAATTTTTAAGTTTTGTAATGCTATTATGTTCAAAATCTTCATAACCAACTTTTACAACTAAGTTAATTATACGACATGCACATCTAACATGGAAAAAAAACACCATCAATATTGGTTATAATTGTACTTTTAGACCACGTACAGCCGATGTATTATTTGATGCGTTGTCAAGTATAATAGAAAGATTTTATCTGCAATTCCATAGACCTACAAATGTTAACAATATATCTAGCAATCAAGATACCAGTGTGAGAAGAACGTATTTCATCAAGTGATAAAATTCGTTTTTTCATTCTCCAATTATCATCAATCCACTGACAAATAACAAAAAGAAATGAAAGTTGTTTAATGTTCGTCCAAATATCAGTTGTGAAACTAACTCTGCAGTTTATAGTAGCAAGATTCTCAATTAAAGATCGATGATATTCAACAAAACATCCATACAATTTATTCTAAGTGTGTCTAGAAATATGTTTAAAACCAGGTTGGATATAAGAAGCAAATTCAACAAAGCCGTCTTGTTGAGATAACAAAAAGGAACTCCATATCTAATAACAAAGTGAACTAGTGACATGCGGTTTATTGCACGTGTTAAAATAAAATTTGTGCCAGTTTGAGGATTAATTTGTTGTTGAGTTGGTTTCCTACCTATAGGTTATAGAGTAACCTCGACAAAATTATGCTTTTTAACTAAATGTTTCTTAAAGGTTCAGTACCTCCGGCGGAACCGTCTATTTTATAATTATAGGTCGTTTTACAAATTTTACAAACAACAGAAGATTCACTCATTCCTGGTTTTGTAACCATATCAAAATGATCCCAAACCTTGCTTCTTTTGGGACGGTTAAATGAACGACTCGCAGCGGTGGAAGTTGTGGATGACCCGCTGGGCGCCGGATTTTGGACTGCGGCAGATTCTACAACGTGTTCCGCTTCTTCAACATCGAAAGCATCATCGAATTCGGCAAAAAAAATTGAAATTTTCTTGTACGGTAGGTGGAATTGAAGGAGCTCGACCGCCACGACCTCTAGTAAAAGAAGATGTCATCATAATATTGAGAATATAATTAGCTCAACAAAAGCTACAATGAAATGTAAGGGGGAGGGGAGAGTTTGAACATTTTAAGTTGCCATTGACTCTCTATATTCATATGAATCATTAGCAATTTCTATGTCGAGTTCAACGTGTGGGTATATCTAGTGAAAATTTTCTAGGTCGCATGTCATTAATCTTACAAAACTTACCCCATTATTTCATCAAACTCGATGGGACCACAAATAAGATAATGTCATTTTAATTGATTGAATCTGATTATCTAACGATACTAATTACATATGAAATTGGTATGGAACATATATAATTTTGATACTAATTACAAATGGTATTGGTATGAAACATTTACAATAATGATACTAATTGTTAGTTCCGGACCTTATCGATGAGATTTTAAAGATGACAAAACAGTTCAGAGCGGATCGATAGAAATCAGATTGACCAGATCAATCGGACTCAACAGAGCAAGATGGCAAAGCATTTCAGACCGGATCGATGGAAATTAGGCATACCAGATCGATCGGACATATCAGAGCAAACTGATAAAGAATAGTACATATCAGACCGAATCGATGGATTCCAGAATGACTAGATCGATGCTTCAGATCGATCTCAACCTTTATCAGATCAGAGCAGTCAAGGATACATAAAGGATGGCTTCTCAGTCCGAATCATCAACGGATATTTATTGCAGCATTTAATGCTGCAATTAATGCTACAAAGGACCAAGACTGAAGATTGCCATAATAGGTAAGAAGACAAAGAAGAGCTTACCTGACAGTCGCCGAAAGCATATACCAGAACGGCAAGTATCCTGAAGAAGAAGACTGTAGCTTTCTCAGAGTCTAAAAAGAGTCATAGCTGCACATTAAGGGAAACAATGCCGTTGCCACCTTCAACTATAAAAGGATGCAACAAACAGATACAAAGGACTCTTGACTCTACAACTCACGCTGATCAATTGAAAAATATACAAGAAAGCTAAACAGCACACGCTTACAAAGTACAGAAGCTTTCGAGCTGAAGTTATTCATTTAAGCGCAATTATTTTGTAACATTTGATCATTGTAGGATCACTGTGCGCATTGTGTATTGAAAAATAGAAGTGAGCAACATATTGTAACTGTCAGACAGAGTGTGTCTGAGCAGGTTGAGTGACTAGGAGTTTCAGACTGGTAGTGAGGTAAATCCAGCCTGAATAGGGTTTGTACAACAGGATTGTATAAATCAAAGTCTTCTAGTATAAACCTTCCTTAATTGGAAGAAGGGGAGACGTAGAAGGATTACACCACCTTCGAACTTCCAGAAACATATCCTGTGTCTTATCATTCTGCACTTAGCCATCGAGCTGTTCTTACTTATACAAGAGCAGACCGTTTCCGCACTTACTTATTAGTGGTCTGTTCTGTTCAAAGAGTTGATTAAGTAACAGATTTCTTTCACTAATCAGAAAGAATTCACAAGGGATAAATTTTGTAAGGAGTGTTCATTCACCCCCCCCCCCCCCCCCCCTCTAAACACTCCGGACCGATCCTAACAAGTGGTATCAGAGCAGGTCATCTTAATCAGCACAAAGAATATTAAGCTGATGGCATCATTCAACAAAATCCCCATGTTCTCAAAAGAAGATTATGATGACTGGAGAATCAGAATGCAAGCTCACCTGGCAGCTCAGGATGACGACATGTGGTTCGTTATCACCGATGGACCAATGAAGATCCTAAAAATAAATACAGCAGTCGTCACTACCAGTGGAGAACCACAAATGGTAGAAAAAGACAGATCCCTCTGGACGAATGAGGATAGAAAGAAAGCAAACCTCGACAATGTGGCCAAAGACATCTTGTTCAAAACTTTGGACAAGAACATGTTCAGCAAAATCAAAATGTGCTCTACTGCCAAAGAAATTTGGGAGAAGATAGCACAGCTATGTGAAGGCAACGACCAGACCAAATAAAACAAGTTAACTGTGGCTCTTCAAAGATTTGAGAGCATAAAGATGAAAAGTGGTGAAACTCTAAATGAGTTTGATGAAAGAGTCACCAGCATCATAAATGAACTGAATGGTCTGGGGAAGGAATATCCTAACAGAGAGATCGCTCTGAAAGTAATGAGAGCTCTGCCAAAGGAATGGGATGTAAAGACCATTGCCATGAGGGAATCAAAAGACCTTAACAAGGTTGAACTTCATGATCTGTTTGCAGACCTCAAGGCCTATGAGTTTGAACTAATAAGCAGAGGTGAAGCAGAGCCATTCATCTCTCAACCCAACAAGGCCCTGGCAGCCATCCCAGACCAGATCGCTTCAACATCAGACCGATCTGCTGAACAGATGAGTAACGATGCTATGTCATTATTTATAAAGAAATTCGGTAAATTTATGTCTAAAAATAAGAGGAACTTCAAACCCTCTTATCATTATAAATCAAGAAAAGATGATACTGTTAACGATCAGGCTTGCTACAATTGTGGTAAGACCGGACACTTTATTGCAGATTGCACCAGACCGAAGAAAGAAGAAAGGAAAGAGAAGCATCGTGATGATAGAAAGAAGAAGCACCACAAAGACCGCAAGAATCATGGAAAATCCCAAAAAGTCTTAGTTGCTGAGGAAGGAAACAGCAAATGGGCTCAGACTGATTCCGATTCAGACAGCTCTGAATATTCTTCCAGCGAAAGCGAAGAAGAGGTTCAATGTCTGATGGCAGATGAAGAAATGAGTCAGACAGATGAGGTATTTGAATTTGAATCAAATGATTTTACTCGAGAAGAGCTCATGTCCGCACTGCAAGACATGGCAAATGATTATAGGATCTTAGCTGAATCATTTGAGAAGAATAAAGCCAAAATCAGTACTCAAATGGATGAGCACAACAAACCAAGCTGCTCTGAGCAGGGTGAGTGCAAAAATCTCCAGATCGAGCTGAATAAGCTGAAAATCTCTTATGATCAGCTCCATGAAGAAAATAAGAGAATTAGCACACAAAATGCTAAGCTCTCACATATATTCAAAACATGGACAAAATCCAGAACATCATTGGAAGAATTACAAGAAGCTCAAAGAAATGTCGGTGATTTCACCGGCATAGGCTTTGACACCAAAGAATGCACCAAAGATGAGTCTGAGCTGTTGCTGGTAAAGAATCAAGTCAAACAAATGACATTTGTTAAATCCAGCACAGTATATGAAACTGAAGCACCTAAGATTCAAACAGGAGTCTCTTACGTAAATCAAAATTTGAGAAAAGGGATTGGTTATGTCGACCAAGCCAACGATAAGGCACCAGCAAGATTTGTGTCTGTGAGACCAAATTCAAAAATGCAAGATCGAAGGCAAGGAAGACAATGCAATTACTATAACTCAAAACCGATTCAACGAAGATATAGACTACCTTATGAAAATCAAAGGTTTTCACAGCGCACACATTATCACAACAACATCGAAACAGACCAGCACATAGCACACCCTACACACACAAGCCACTAAAGCTGATACAGGTGTGGGTTCCCAAAGGGCTAATCCGTTCTGGACCCAAATAGGATTGGGTACCAACAATAAATATGTGTGATGACAGGTACAGAAGAATCTCGCATCAGATTGGTACTTGGACAGCGGGTGCTCTCGTCACATGACTGGAAACATCAAGCTGCTGTCTGAAGTCACAGAATGCACTGGACCCAAAATCATCTTCGGAGATAACTCAAAGGGTAAGACCGTGGGCAAGGGTAAGATTGTCCATGGTAACATTATTATCAATGATGTGCTGTTAGTTGAAAATCTGTGCTATAATCTGATTAGTATCAGTCAACTCTGTGATAATGGTTATGCTGTAGAATTTCATAAACACACTTGCACTGTTAAATCATCAGATGGTATAACCATGCTCGTAGGAATCAGGAATGGAAACACATATAAGATTAACTGGAATCATGCTCAACCTGATAATCCTACTTGCTTCATCGCTAACAATGATAATAAACACTGGCTATGGCATAAGCGCTTGAATCATATCAACTTTAAGACCATTGCTAGCCTGTGTAAACATGATTTAGTTATCGGTCTGCCCAAGATCGACTTTGCTAAGGATAAGATCTGCGAAGCTTGCCAAATGGGCAAACAGATCAGATCATCCTTCAAAAACAAGAATGCCAAATCCTCCTCCCGCTGTTTAGAATTACTGCATATGGACTTGTTTGGTCCTATACCAATAACAAGTTTAGGGGGAATGCGGTATACTCTTGTTGTTATTGATGATTATTCACGCTTTACATGGACTATATTTCTGAGCAGTAAAGATCAGACCGGTCCGAAGTTGATCAAGCTGCTGAAACGCACTCAGAACGAGAAATCATCCAGCATAGACAGGATTCGAAGTGACAAAGGCACTGAGTTTTCAAATCAGAATCTTGAATCCTTTCTAGAAGATCATGGAATCAAGCATGAGTTTTCAGCCGCCAGAACTCCTCAACAGAATGGAGTTGCAGAACGAAGAAACAGAACGCTCAAGGAAGCAGCAAGAACAATGCTTGCTGATTCTGGAATCTCTCAAAAGTTCTGGGCAGAAGCTGTAAATACTGCTTGCTACACTCAAAACCGATCTATGATTAACAAGAAGCTGAATCTCACTCCATATGAAATATGGACTGGTAACAGACCATCTGTTTCTCACTTTCATGTATTTGGCTGTAAATGCTTCGTTCACAACAATGGTAAGAGTCATCTTACAGCATTTGAAGCTAAGTCAGATAATGGTATATTCTTAGGATATTCATCAATTAGCAAAGCTTATCGAGTGTTTAATAATCGAACTTTAACTGTAGAAGAATCTGTTCATATAGTTTTTTGATGAATCATTATGTGTTGAGGGCAACAAAGATTCAATTCAAAATCAGATGGAAAATATCCATCTCGAAGCTAACAGTGATGATGAGATTGTAGCTAACAGGTCAAGAGACAATCCACCAGAACCAGAAGTGCCAGACAGACCGGATCAGGCCATTGAAGCTTCTTCAGATCGAGCTGATCCAGATGCTCCTGACTCAAATATTAAAGTAGATGCAGATCATGCTGCTACTATTATTCCGACCGAACCAGACAATCCAGAGTCAAGCTATCGATGGACTAAGAAGCATCCACCTAATCTAGTGATTGGTCATCCTTCTGCACCGATTAGAACCAGAGGACAGATGATGGATGAGTTCACTCATGCACTTTCATCTCAACTCTGGAACCCAAGAAGATCGATGAAGCTCTGACTGATTTCAACTGGATTAAAGCAATGCAAGAAGAGCTTAATCAATTCGAACAAAATCAAGTTTGGAGTCTAACTCCCAGACCAAGCGATCTGCCTGTTATTGGAACCAGATGGGTTTTCAGAAATAAGCTAGACGCCGATGGAACTGTGGTTAGAAACAAAGCCAGACTGGTGGCACAGGGATTCAGACAAGAAGAAGGAATCGACTTCGATGAATCATTTGCACCAGTCGCCAGACTTGAAGCAATCCGAATCTTTCTTGCATATGCTGCCTTTAAAGACTTCAAAGTATATCAGATGGACGTCAAGAGCGCCTTTCTTAATGGAAAGCTTCAGGAAGAAGTCTACATTGAGCAACCACCTGGATTTCAGAACCATTCGTATCCTAATCATGTATACCTACTGAATAAAGCAGTGTATGGTCTGAAACAAGCTCCAAGAGCCTGGTATGACACTCTATCTCAATTTCTGCTGAACCATGATTTCCAGATCGGTTCAGTAGATAAAACTCTCTTTAAATTCATTAAGGGGGAACATACCCTATTAGTTCAGATTTATGTTGATGACATAATCTTTGGGTCAACTAACCCCAAATTGTGCGAGAAATTTTCTAAGTTAATGCAGGGACAGTTCGAGATGAGCATGATGGGAGAATTGTCATTCTTTCTGGGTCTTCAAGTAAAACAGCTCAACAATGGCATTTTCATCAATCAGACCAAGTATACCAAAGAGCTCCTCAAGAGATTTGGAATGGAAACATGCTCAACTGCATCAACTCCAATAAGTCCAACAATCAAGTTAGACAAGGACGAAGTGGGAACGGCAGTTGAAGTAACCATGTATAGAGGACTCATCGGATCGCTATTGTATCTTACAGCGAGCCGGCCCGATATTATGTTTTCAGTCTGTATGTGCGCCAGATTTCAGACAGAACCAAAGCAATCACATTTCATTGCTGCCAAGCGTATTCTGAAATACTTAAAAGGATCTCAGAACGTTGGCCTTTGGTACTCCAAATATTCAAACTTCAGCTTGATCGGATATTCAGACGCAGACTACGCTGGGTGTAAGATCGATCGTAAAAGCACCAGTGGAACATGTCAATTTCTAGGTGAAAGATTGATCTCTTGGTTCAGTAAGAAGCAGACATCTATTGCCACATCCACAGCTGAGGCAGAATACCTAGCCGCTGGAAGCTGTTGCGCTCAAATGCTCTGGATTCAACACCAGCTCAAAGACTACGGCATTCAAGCTGTTGACTCTCCGATATTTTGCGACAACACAAGTGCAATCGCTATAACGTATAATCCAGTTTTGCACTCTCGAACAAAGCACATTGATATTCGACATCATTTTATTCGAGATCATGTTGGCAAAAAGGAAATTCGGATCGAACACATTTCAACAGAGCAGCAAGCAGCAGACATCTTCACCAAACCACTTCCTGAGGCTAAGTTTAATTATTTCCGTCAAATTCTTGGTTTAATTGACTTATCTTAATTAGTTTAGATGTTTTTATTCTTTTCGCTCTTAAAGATTTTTGTCACTACAGATCGATAATACAATGTTCAGAAAGACACAGACCGGTCCGAACTTTCAGACCGATCCTTGTCAGTCTGATTTTATCCTATGATCTGTTTGGACAAATATTTGTTTTAAAAAAAAAAAAACAAAACAGCCCGGACTGATTAACCTTTTAACTAGTTGTACTTTAACCGCCTTATCTTTCTTCATCCTGACCGTTTATTTTGAATAATTTATTTCTCAGTCTTGGAGATAAAGACACGTGTCTTCTCTCTCCTATTTAGCGGGCTGAACATTTCATACTTATTCACTTTTTACAGTTTACCGCTTTCTACCTTCTTACTCTCCTACTCTCTTACTCTTCGCACCTTCTTTAAACTTCTTTCATATGGCTACCATCACTCATAACTCACTCTCCGTTGAGTTTGATGACATCTACAGGGGAGAAGATGCTGCGATGGTGTCCATTTTTAGAGCCCTGGAATCATCTGGTTTACGGAATTTTTTGGAGTGCGGATCCGTTGTTTATGAACCAGAAATCCGCGAGCTGTTCGCCAACGCCGTCTCCCGAAAGTCATCCATCTCTACAACTGTCAAGGGCAAATCTTTCGAGATCTCGCCAACAACAATGGCCAAGACCTTTGGCCTCCCCAGTTCCGGCCTGACAGAGTTCGGACAGACTCCTCCAGCATCTCTCTTAGATCTTCAGGGGAAGATTTCTATTTCTGGCCACCGATTGCAACCCTCATTTAAGAAGAAGGAAATGCTCTTCCATTTCCAGGTGATGTGCGAAGTGGTCGCCAAGCCACTTTTGGGTAAAGCAGGAAGCTTCGATGCTGTCACCGCCGAGAAGTTCAGGGCTATGGCAGCTATTGTATCTGGACAGAAGATAAACTGGTCCATGATTTTGTTTGGAGTACTGCTGGAAACGGTGATTGCATCCAAGCACGCCGTATGCTTTGCTGTTCCTCTCAGCAAGCTCTTGGAGTCCTTAGGCCTCGAGCTGAGCAAGCCGTCTGCTCTCCGCCCCTTTAAGGTCCTTAACTCCAAAGGGCTTGCACTGCTGAAGTCCAAGAGTGCTCCGCCTACTCCTACAACTCTGGTCTCAGTCAAGATTGAGAAGGACGAGGAACAAGCTGATGTGCGCAAACCTCGGGTCAAGCGGAAGCTGACCATTCAGACTGACTCAGAAGAAACCCAGTCTGCTCACTCATCCCCAACCAAGCCACTTCCCAAAAAACCCCGAACCCAGATTACCAAACCAACCAGACATCTACCTCCACCCATACTGCCACCCACTAAAGCAACCCCTGCACCTCAACCCCCCACTCAGCCTTCACAAGCCTCAACCCCTGCACCCAAAGTCACCCTTAGAATTCCCTCTGCCAATCCCGTGGTCAAAGGGATAGTTATCACTGAGTTGGGTGACTATACCCAATCAGGGATTAAGTCCCCTTCCTCCACCGGCAAGGGAAAAGCCACTCTCACAGAACCCATCTCTTCTAAACCCAAATCTGCTGCACAGACTGCCATCGACATCGCTATGGAGGATGTTGATGAGAAGCTAGCTGAACTCCTTGTGGTCTTTGATGAATATGTCCAGTACCGGACTGTCAACCACATTGATATGTTCTACGGAAAGTTGCACAGACTGAAGAAGATGGAAGACGAGGTTCTGAGAGGCACAGAAACTGATGATGTTCGACTTGCGGTGCAGCGCAGAGAGTTATTTACGGCAAAACACAGATTCAGACTGGCCAATCTGCTTCTGACTGCCAAAAAGAAGAACTTCGATCCGCTTGCTCCTACTGCCAGAGATGATGGGGCTGTGATTGCTCAACTTGAGATGGATATTCATGCTCTATCCCTAGCTGTCCGCTTTCAACGACAGATGCTAGGTATCTCCACTCCAGCCACAAGCCCGGATCATCCTTCTGTCAGCAAGACTCTGGCAGAACCTTTTATCGAGGTTATTCCTTCTGCTGAAGCAAAACAGACAGAAGATCAGCCTGCAGAACTCGTACCAGAACAGACAACGGAGCAGCCATTGCCTAATGCTCCGTCTGCAACAGATGATGAATCAATGAATGTTCTGTTGGATTCTCCGACAACATCTATTCCATTGAAGTCATCAGCCTCCCTTGCTCAAAACAGTCCAACTGAAGCATGTGCAACAACTGAAGTACCAGACCTCCTCGATCCGGATTTGGTGGTATCTACAGTGGTTGCAGCTCTCCAAGATGAGGAACCTTCCAGTCCCCACTCTCCTCCGGGACCATCAGATGAAGATTTGGCATTCATTCATAGTTTTTCTTCGGATCTAGTCACTCTGATCCGATCCGAAAGTCATCAAGCTGCCATTTCTTCCATCGTGCCGATTGCTGAAGCAGATGATCCTGCTATGTCATCATCAGATCACTCTCCCAGCCAGCTATCTGATGCACCTCCATCCCTGGCACGGACTATCCAGCACTTTTCTGATAACTGTCTGTCATTAACTCAACGAATTCTCGAAGTTCATCAAAGTCAAAGAGTCACAACTTTGGACTTTAATTCTTTCAAAGAGAAAATGACTGCCAGTATCGGAAGCCTCCAGCGCGGCATCAACGATCTGTTTTCTCAACAAGCCTCCTACAAGAACAGTCTGAGGAAAGAGCAGGTCGAGTTAGCCACTGAAGTCAGAGCATCTGTTTCTAACTCCCTCCGCGCTCAAGACGTTCGTCTTGACGCTATCAGCGCGCAGCTAGCCCAAGTTGTTGAATTCCTTCAAGAGATTGTTGCTGACAAAAAGGGGGAAAAGAAGACAGACTTCAAGCCGCCTCCAAGCTCAAGAAGATAGCAGTCTTAGTCATTTAACTTGTCAGACTGTCTGTATTTAGGATTTCTTGATGATCAATAAAATCCTTCTTTTGATTAAGTCCTTGTTCATTTATTTTGAACTTTAATAAAGGCTTAATAATAAAAGATTGAATCGATCAAACTTAATGATGTTCATTTATTTTGAACAAAGAAGTAATCGATCCAAAAGCATTCGCTTCAGAGCTCTTATCAAGACTGGTTAAAAAGACTTAGAAGCTAGGTTTTGTCATCATCAAAAAGGAGGAATTTGTTAGTTCCGGACCTTATCGATGAGATTTTAAAGATGACAAAACAGTTCAGACCGGATCGATAGAAATCAGATTGACCAGATCAATCGGACTCAACAGAGCAAGATGGCAAAGCATTTCAGACCGGATCGATGGAAATTAGGCATACCAGATCGATCGGACATATCAGAGCAAACTGATAAAGAATAGTACATATCAGACCGGATCGATGGATTCCAGAATGACTAGATCGATGCTTCAGATCGATCTCAACCTTTATCAGATCAGAGAAGTCAAGGATACATAAAGGATGGCTTCTCAGTCCGAATCATCAACGGATATTTATTGCAGCATTTAATGCTGCAATTAATGCTACAAAGGACCAAAGACTGAAGATTGCCATAATAGGTAAGAAGACAAAGAAGAGCTTACCTGACAGTCGCCGAAAGCATATACCAGAACGGCAAGTATCCTGAAGAAGAAGACTGTAGCTTTCTCAGAGTCTAAAAAGAGTCATAGCTGCACATTAAGGGAAACAATGCCGTTGCCACCTTCAACTATAAAAGGATGCAACAAACAGATACAAAGGACTCTTGACTCTACAACTCACGCTGATCAATTGAAAAATATACAAGAAGCTAAACAGCACACGCTTACAAAGTACAGAAGCTTTCGAGCTGAAGTTATTCATTTAAGCGCAATTATTTTGTAACATTTGATCATTGTAGGATCACTGTGCGCATTGTGTATTGAAAAATAGAAGTGAGCAACATATTGTAACTGTCAGACAGAGTGTGTCTGAGCAGGTTGAGTGACTAGGAGTTTCAGACTGGTAGTGAGGTAAATCCAGCCTGAATAGGGTTTGTACAACAGGATTGTATAAATCAAAGTCTTCTAGTATAAACCTTCCTTAATTGGAAGAAGGGGAGACGTAGAAGGATTACACCACCTTCGAACTTCCAGAAACATATCCTGTGTCTTATCATTCTGTACTTAGCCATCGAGCTGTTCTTACTTATACAAGAGCAGACCGTTTCCGCACTTACTTATTAGTGGTCTGTTCTGTTCAAAGAGTTGATTAAGTAACAGATTTCTTTCACTATCAGAAAGAATTCACAAGGGATAAATTTTGTAAGGAGTGTTCATTCACCCCCCCCCCCCCCCCCCTCTAAACACTCCGGACCGATCCTAACACTAATTATATATGAAATTCGTATGAAACATACAACTTTGGTACTAATTACAAAAGAGATTGGTATGAAACATTTACAATTATGATACTAATTACATATGAAATTGGTATGAAAAATATATAACTTTGGTATACAAATGATATTAATATGAAACATTTATAATTATGATACTAATTACATATGAAATTGGTATGAAACCTATACAATTTTGGTACTAGTTGCAAAAGAGATTGGTATGAAATATTTACAATTTGGTGCTAATTACTTATGAAATTGATATGAAACTTATACAACTTTGGTAATAATTGCAAATGATATTGACATGAAATATTTACAATTATTGTGATGATCACCACTTGCAACCACCTTACCACAACATGATACATTGAATTTAGGTAATCAAACTATCCTTATATACATCATTGATTACATAATATTAAGTTGATGTCATTGATTACATAATATTAAGTTGATGTCATCGATTACATATTATTAACTTTATGTCATTGATTACATAATATTAACTTGATGTCATTGCTTACATATTTTCTTGAAAAACTTCTATAAATACCAAGCTAGATTCATTAGTCGAAACACAAAAAGTTTAAAGGAAATACTCTCAAAATATCAAATATTCTAGCAAGAAAAGAAGTTGTTTTTTGAAGGTTGTAGATCCATACTCTTTCAAGTTTAAAGAATCATCGTAAACAATCAAGTAAGTGGGCTTTTGTTATATTATCTTTTCGTTTTGATAACATATGAATGCTTATGAAAAATACAGTCGAATATGTGAACTATTTTAAAAACTATGATGTCATGAAAATTATGAATATCGGGAGATAAGTGCTATGCGAAGCAACGTGCTACGTACGTGTGAGCCACCTCTTGAACCGATGGGGCAAAGTGCTATACGTACGGGAGCCACCTCTTGAATTCGTAGGAGCCACCACTATAATCCTTATGTTATGTAGATCGATCTAATTTGATAAGTATATGATATGTGTTCTAATATGATGCTTTTAGTATGGCTCAACGGAGCAAAATTATGTTATCTATATCAGTTTATGTTTTGAAATCTGTTTTGAAATCTGTATAAGTATATGTTTTGGCATATTCGATTGGCCCCCGCTTACTGAGTGTCAACCAGAACACTCACCCCTTACATACCCTCCCCAGATAAAAGTGAGACAGATACCGAAGATGTAGAACAACACAACTTTTGGGGTTGGTGATCTACCACAATTATTTCAAGATTCTACATAATTACGCTTCCGCTAAACTCTGTTAAGATTTAAGTTATGGTTTTATTTTCAGTTGTAAAACATTTATGTTTATGGAATAAATAGACTGGTTGTATTAAATTCTGTACTATGAGGCTTGTTGATTTTCAATTGTATTTGGAATCAACGCCGGTGTTATTGATCCCGGTCTCGGGGCGTGACATTTAAGTGGTATCAGAGCTAAACCAGGTTCCATAATCCCGTTGGGAAAAGATTTCTGGTTAAAACAAATTAACCAGAATATAAATCTCGGATCCAATAGACCAACTGATTAAATCTAAAAAAAAAATCAGTTTGGGGGATCAAAATAACAGTCTGAAAAAAAAAATTCTGAACTTGGCTACTGCCTGTTCTATATCACCGCCGCCGCCGCCGCCGTCGCCGCTCCTTACCTGAAAGTAAACCAATCACCATGACCGCCTGAACGAGACGAAGACACTACAACAAGAATCGAACCGAACGGACTATGATTTCCCGGCCAAATCGCCGATTACAACTCACACATAAAAAAAAAGACGTCGTTTTTCCGATGCGCCGTCTCCGACCACCGATGGTCCAATCGGGCATATCAATGAAACTGGAACCAACTCTAGTACGAAAGCCTTCTACAATTTCCAAGTTCCAACTAACGGAAGATGTTCAATTGACCGATCGAAGCCGAGCATTGAAGAACCCTAACCCTAGCTGGCGAAACTTCATTTGATAAATTGCTCGACCATTCGAACGCCAATCTTAATTAATTTCGTGTTTATACTCGCCATGGTATGGGCAATAAAAGCCCTCTGTCATATCTTTCTCACAAACAAAGTAAAATGCTCAATTTTGAATCAAAGTTCACGCTATAGAACCCTTAAATTTCGAAAACTTTGAGCTCCGATTTCTCTCAAATTCGAACACCATTTTCAAATTAATTCTGGGTTTATGATAACTCATATAATGCTCGTTAAAATCCCTTGGCCAATTTTGAATTTCCAGATCCGGATTGACAGAATTTTGAATCACAATTTTTGCACCCATTAGCCTATAAAAAGCTTGAGATTTATCATTCAATTTCTCAATCACTTAAACAATATTTTGTACACCAAAATTATGATAATTCATTTTCTGTTTTATATAAATTTTTGGTTAACAAGAATAAACTAAACTTTTAGATATTAGTGTTATATGTTTTTTTGTCAAAACTTTCTTTTAGCGTATTCTCTCCACAACTTTATTTTTAAACTCATTTCTCATTGACAAATCTATATGATGACCATATAGTTTCGCTTGTAAGAATAACCTTAGACTTTGCAATTTTCTTCAATGTTTTTAAACTATAAACATTTTGCAAATCGACAATTTTTATCAACTTAATTTAGAGGAGTGTAATTTATAACTGCAATATTAGCGGTGTGGAACCTTTATTTCTTTTATATAATTATCATTACTAATTCAAAATATTACATATCTGATCCACAATACAAAAAGAAATAAACTCATGATAAATAAAATTAAATTTCCAAACGATTTCACCATGAAAACACAATAAACTGCAAAATAAATACAAAATTAAAAACATAGGGGTTTCTTCAGACATGTCTTGAAGCTCGCCCTCGTCCAGATGAACCACCCTTGCTTCTAGCCAAACTTTATGCTAAAAAAGTTCAGTCTCAGTAGTAATTACTGAAACCAAACACTAAATGATAACAAAGAAGATTTTCGAGGTGTGATTTTCAACTCAGCATCAAGCCATTATTTATAATAAAATTAAGGCTTGGATTGATGAATGACTCGATGTGGGAGAATTACTTTTGGACCAAAATTACAATGTGTGAATTTGTAGGACATGGCTGGACGACCACCCCGTAACAACCGCAACCCACGATATGGATTTCCACGCAATAATGACAATGAAGCTGGAGGAAGCCAAGATCCACCACAATCTCCAAAAACGGGTTTAAGTCGTGAAGACTTCATGGCCATAGCTACCATAGTAGCCACTACTCTTCAGGGGATTATAACCCAACTGCTAATCAGGCACAACCACAGCCTCAGCCTCAGCCGCATGGGATAAAATATCATTAGGAGTCTCTTCGCAAGAATCAAATGTCAACATTCGTTGGTAACTCAAAATCATAAGTGGCTCAGCACTGGCTGAAAGAAGTAGAGAAACATCATAGACTACTTGAAGTGCCTCAAGAAATCAAAGTGGAAGTTACATCGCCATTTCTTGTTGACGATGCAAACAAGTGGTGGGATAGTATGTCACCCTCGATGGAAGTGACCGGACCAATCACTTGACAAAGGTTCCGTGGTGCATTTCTAAAACAATACTTCCCAGCACTCATTAAACTCCAAAAGTTGGAGGAATTTGATAACCTGACACAAACTCCATGAATGTCAGTGGTAGAGTATTCCTCAAAATTCCATTCTCTTGGGACTTACGCCCCAACCATTATGGCAGATGATGACTTAAAGCTACACCGTTTCAAGAAGGGTCTGAACAGTCGGATCCAATCAGCATTAGCAGTGTTGGATACCATCAACTTTGAGGATGTGATGGGAGCAGCCATCAAGGCCGAGCCTGACATACATCGCCGAGAAGAAGAGTTCAAGCGCATACGACCTCTCCCTCATCAGCCCTCTAACAATGGCCAGAAGTTCAAACGGCCAAATCAGTTCCATAATCAACAAAGGGGATCTACATCTACCCCAAACAACAAAGAATTCCCAAAGTGCCCAATCTGTAATCTTGCACATACTGGGGAATGTCGTATACAAAGTGGTGCTTGCTTCCGATGTGGGAAGTTTGGACATAGAATTGATAATTGCCCTGAGACTGAGAAGAAGGGGACTGGAGCAGGCAATGGCATCCCTCCAAACAAACCCAATGCCAGGGTGTTCGCCATGACACCGAATGAGGCGAATAATGCCAATGACGTTGTGGCAGGTACTGTCTTAATCAACAAATTGCCTGCTTATGTGCTGTTTGATTGTGGAGCTATGCACTCATTTATATCTAAAAGGTTCGCTAAGAAGTTAAAATTTATTCCTGACATACTTAGTGAACCATATAGAGTAGCAACTCCTGCTAATAAAACCTTGGAAACACATAGTATTCATCGAGGTTGCAACATTCACATAAGTGACAAAAAGTTCAACACCGATCTGATTCAACTCAACATGGTGGGGTTTGATGCTATCCTAGGAATGGATTGGTTATCTAAACACCATGCCTTAGTTGACTGCCATAATAAGAAAGTCAAACTATGAGCACCAGACCACGAAGAAATTTTATATTGTGGCAATACAAAAGAGCTTAAAGTTCTTTTATCTGCTTCTCAAACTTGGAAAGCCATGAAAAGCGGTGAGAGAATTTACCTAGTCATGATAAACAAAGTCACGGAAGGAGCTGAATTCAGACTAAAAGATATTCCGTTAGCACAAGAATTTCCGGATGTTTTTCCAGATGATCTCCCCGTATTAGTCCCGGATCGTGAAATAGAGTTTGAGATTAACTTGGTGCCAGACGCTGCATCCATTTCGAAGGCACCATATCGAATGGCTCCAGCTGAATTGAAAGAGCTAAAAGAACAACTACAAGAACTCTTGGACAAGAAGCACATCAGACCAAGTACATCTACATGGGGAGCTCCAGTACTATTTGTAAAAAAGAAAGGCGGGAGTATGAGCTTGTGTATCGATTACAGAGAATTAAATAAGATCACAATCAAAAATAGATATCCTCTCCCATGGATAGACGACATATTCGATCAACTCAAGGGAGCTAAAGTCTTTTCTAAACTTGATCTAAGATCGGGCTATCATCAGCTCAAGATTAAGGCATGAGATATTTCGAAGACTGCCTTCCGAACAAGATATGGGCATTACGAGTTCACAGTGATGCCATTTGGTTTGACGAATGCTCCAGCCGCATTCATGGACTTGATGAATCGAGTATTCAAGCCATTCCTGGACAAGGTCGTGGTAGTGTTCATAGATGACATTCTGGTCCGAGTAAAGAGAAACACGAGGAACATCTTCGTCTTACTCTACAGACCTTAAGAGAGAAAGAACTCTTTGCCAAGTTCAAGAATGCGAATTTTGGCTAGACGACGTTGCATTCTTAGGGCATATCATCTCTGAAGCAGGCGTGTCCGTAGATCCTAAGAAAGTGGAAGCGATTATGGACTGGCCAAGACCAAAGACTGTTACGGAAATTCGAAGTTTCTTAGGGCTAGCTGGCTATTATCGAAAATTTGTTGAAGGATTTTCCTCGATAGCCATACCCCTTACAAAACTCACACAAAAGAACTCCAAATTCATATGGAGTAAGGAGTCTGAGAAGAGTTTCGAGACTTTGAAGAAGAAGCTTGCATCTACACCTGTATTGGTATTGCCAACTGAGAATATGGGTTTTACCATCTACAGCGATGCATCAAAAGAAGGTCTAGGATGTGTGCTCATGCAAGAAGGGAGAGTGATTGCCTATGCATCAAGGCAACTTAAACCGTATAAACAAAACTACCCTACGCATGACCTTGAGTTAGCAGCCATAGTTTTTGCCTTGAAAATATGGAGGCATTACCTTTACGGTGCCAAGTGTGAAATTTTCACGGATCATCAGAGTCTCAAGTATTTGTTCACCCAGAAGGAATTAAATATGAGGCAAAGACGATGGATAGAACTATTGAAGGACTATGACCTTACAATAAGTTACCATCCAGGGAAAGCAAATAAGGTCGCAGACGCACTAAGTCGGAAGGGCAGAGGGAAGATGATTTTAGCATCCCTTCCAGCTTATCCCTACCTCCGAGAAATGATAAAGTTAGAGCAAAGTCAGGATCACAGCCTAACTAAACTGAAAGAACAAGTTAAGGAAGAAAAATTTCCCGATTTCACGACAGACAACGATGGAACTTTATGGATGAAAAGAAGGTTATGTGTGCCAAACGTGAAGGACCTTAGACAAGAAGTGATGATTACAGCACATAAATCAAAGTTCTCCATCCATCCTGGAAGCACAAAGATGTACAAAGACCTCAAAGAAAGCTTATGGTGGAATGGAATGAAGAAATATGTTGCGGAATTTGTCGCTAGATGCTTATTTGTCAGCAAATTAAAGCTGAACATCAAAGGCCAGGAGGATTACTTCAACCTCTTGAAATTCAGGAATGGAAATGGGAACATATCTCCATGGACTTTGTAGTAGGATTGCCAAAGTCACGACAAAGTCATGACGGTATATGGGTAATTGTGGATAGACTCACAAAATCTGCACATTTCCTCCCAGTCCGTATGACTTATAACTTGGATAAACTGGCGACCCTATACATGGATAATATTGTGCGACTTCATGGAGTCCCGATAAGTATCGTATCCGATAGAGATCCCAGATTCGTGTCACGCTTCTGGAATAGTTTTCAACAAGCTATGGGAACTAAGGTAACTCTTAGCACGACCTATCACCCACAAACCGATGGCCAAACAGGGAGTACAATCCAAACCCTCGAGGATATGTTAAGAGCTTGTACCATAGATTTCAGTGCAAACTCGAGTGAGCTCTTGCCTCTGATCGAGTTTGCCTACAACAATAGTTATCATAGCAGCATTGGAATGGCACCATACGAAGCACTCTATGGGTGAAAATGTCGATCACCATTATATTGGGATGAAATTGGAGAGAAAGCTATCACCGGACCTGAGCTCGTACAGACCACAATCGACAAAGTCACAATCATTAGAGATAGGCTCAAGCCAGCTCAAAATCGACAAAAAAGTTGGGCTGATATGAAAAGAAGACCGTTAGAATTCGAGATTGGCGACAAGTTTTATGTAAAGGTCTCACCAATGAAAGGAGTCATCCGATGTGATAAAGCAGGGAAGCTAAGACCAAGATATGTTGGACCATTTGAAATCTTAGAGAAAGTGGGAACTCTAGCTTATAGAATAGCACTACCGCCAAGCCTCTCAAGAATTCATAATATATTCCACGTATCACAGTTAAGAAAGTACATTGCTGATCCAAATCATGTACTCGAAGCAGAACCTTTAGTAGATCAAGGAAACTTGAACGAAACCCTGAAGTATGATGAAATTCCGATCCGAATCATAGACTCAAAGGATCAAGTACTGAGACGAAGGACCATTCCATATATCAAAGTTCAATGGTCGAACCATACAGAGAGAGAAGCCACTTGCGAACCAGAAGAGAAAATGCGAGAAAAATATCCCTATCTATTCCAAGATCAATCTGCTTCAAGTTTCGAGGACGAAACTCCTCATAAGGAGGGAAGAATGTGATGATCACCACTTGCAACCACCTTACCACAACATGATACCACAACATGATACATTGAATTTAGGTAATCAAACTATCCTTAAATATATCATTGATTACATAATATAAAGTTGATGTCATTGATTACATAATATTAAGTTGATGTCATCGATTACATAATATTAACTTTATGTCATTGATTACATAATATTAAGTTGATGTCATCGATTACATAATATTAACTTTATGTCATTGATTACATAATATTAACTTGATGTCATTGCTTACATATTTTCTTGAAAAACTTCTATAAATACCAAGCTAGATTCATTAGTAGAAACACAAAAAGTTTAAAGGAAATACTCTCAAAATATCAAATATTCTAGCAAGAAAAGAAGTTGATTTTTGAAGTTTGTAGATCCATACTCTTTCAAGTTTAAAGAATCATCGTAAACAATCAAGTAAGTGGGCTTTTGTTATATTATCCTTTCGTTTTGATAACATATGAATGCTTATGAAAAATACAGTCGAATATGTGAACTATTTTAAAAACTATGATGTCATGAAAATTATGAATATCGGGAGATAAGTGCTATGCGAAGCAACGTGCTACGTACGTGTGAGCCACCTCTTGAACCGATGGGGCAAATTGATATACGTACGGGAGCCACCTCTTGAATTCGTAGGAACCAGCTCTATAATCCTTATGTTATGTAGATCGATCTAATTTGATAAGTATATGATATGTGTTCTAATATGATGCTTTTAGTATGGCTCAACGGAGCAAAATTATGTTATCTGTATTAGTTTATGTTTTGAAATCTGTTTTGAAATCTGTATAAGTATATGTTTTTGGCATATTCGATTGGCCCCCACTTACTGAGTGTCAACCAGAACACTCACCCCTTACATACCGTCCCTAGATAAAAGTGAGACAGATACCGAAGATGCAGAACAACACAACTTTTGGGGTTGGTGATCTACCGCAATTATTTCAAGATTCTACATAATTACGCTTCCGCTAAACTCTGTTAAGATTTAAGTTATGGTTTTATTTTCAGTTATAAAACATTTATGTTTATGGAATAAATAGATTGGTTGTATTAAATTCTGTACTATGAGGCTTGTTGATTTTCAATTGTATTTGGAATCAACGCCGGTGTTATCGATCCCGGTCTCGGGGCTTGACATCCATACCTGGTTTTGTAGCCATATCGAAATGATCCCACACCTTGCTTCTTTTGGGACGGTTAAACGGGCGACTCGCAGCGGTAGTAGTTGTGGATGACTCGACGGGCGTCGGATTTTGGACTGCGATAGATTCTACAACATGTTCCGCTTCTTCAACATCGAAAGTATCATCGAATTCGGCAAAAAAAAATTGAAATTTTCTTGTACGGTAGGTGGAATTGAAGGAGCACGACCGCCACGACCTCTAGTAGAGAAAGATGTCATCATAATATTGAGAATATAATTAGCTCAACAAAAGCTACAAAACTAATAAAAAGATGATGATAACAAATTGATAATAGAATTGCAAGAATAAAATTGAAAAGAATATTGAAATTAGATGAGAAAATGATAGAGTAGGAGAGTTGTTTTGAGTAAGAAAGTATGATGAATGGTGTTGGGTAAAAGGGTATTTATAGGTTACAATTTTTTTTAAAAAAAATTCTTATTTCTAAAATAATAATGCTGCCCAACGCAGCATACCCGTTGGCCAACAACTGCCATTGGCCAACGGGCCTTACTTTCTTTTTTAAAAAAATTTTAATTAAAGAAAGCACCGGTTTCGGTTCCAAACCGAAATCGGAACCGGTGCTGAACTGGGCCAATTCCGTTGGGATCAGTTCACATTAACCCGGTCCGTTAAGCAGTTTGAGCTCCAAAGCAATTAATACACACGTCACTAAACATGACCACGGTTCGTGAACCGCCGGTTGACTGTTCGGAACCGCCGGTTCGACGGTTCAAAAAAGCTCGACCCTTAACCTTAACCTTCGTAAAAGGTTCCGGTTACGATTCGTGAACCGCCGGTTACGGTTACGATTAACCACCGGTTACGATTACGGTTCGACTCTTATATTTTTTAAATTCAAAAAATTAAAATTAAAATTTTATTTAAACAATTTAAAACTTACTATAAAAGAATCATAAAAAAGAACAAATGAAATGTAAGGGGGAGGGGGGAGTTTAAACTTTTTAAGTTGTCATTAACTCGCTATATTCATATGAATCATTTAGCAATTTCTATGTTGAGTTCAACATGTGGATATATCTACAGGAAATTTTCTATGTCGCATGTCATTAATCTTACAAAACTTACCCCATTGTTTCATCAAACTCAATGGGACCACAAATAAGATAATGTCATTTTTATTGATTGAATCTGATTATCTAACGATACTAATTACATATGAAATTGGTGTGAAACATATATAATTTTGATACTAATTACAAATGATATTGATATGAAACATTTACAATTATGATACTAATTACATCTGAAATTCGTATGAAACATGTACAACTTTGGTACTAATTACAAAAGAATTTGGTATAAAACATTTACAATTATGATACTAATTACATATGAAATTGGTATGAAAAATATACAACTTTGGTACTAATTACAAATGATATTAGTATGAAACATTTACATTTATGATACTAATTACATATGAAATTGATATGAAACATATACAATTTTGGTACTAATTGCAAAATAGATAAGTATGAAATATTTACAATTTTGGTACTAATTACTTATGAAATTGGTATGAAACTTATACAATTTTGATACTAATTGCAAATGATATTGGCATTAAACATTTACAATTATGATATCAATTACATATGAAATTGACGAGTATAACATTGAATTAATTGTTATTTATCTATAAACAAACAACACAAAAGTTCATGTTATGTTAAAAAAAGTCAGTAATGATATTTGTTACTATCAATTTACATAAGAAACAAATGTCAGTAAAGTTATTTTTATGATGATTTCATTGATTAATCATACATATATTAAGTTAGGAGTTATTAATTTATATAATATAAAGTTAGTAAATTATCAATTCAATACATTGTTCCCAAATCAGTATAAGTAAATTATTAAAATATTTTATTAATATCAAATATTACATTATTGAGTTTCTATTATAAGTCATATTGTGATAAACTAAGATATACTTATTTAATTATTATATATAATATAAATCAAATAATGAACATAAAATACTTGTAGAATAATTATAAAATGTATATAATATATTTGTTTTGTAATAATTTGCTTCATTATTAAAATATTTTATTTTGCAACCACTATTTATAGTTCTTATTAATTTATCCAACATTTTTTGTTATATTTACTTTGTTATAGATATGTTTTTATTATATAATATTTATTTAAAAATATAACATATTTTTTAGATAATTTTTATTTGTCAATATAAAATAGTTATTATTGTATTACACATATAATATATATTATCTTTTAGTATATATAATTATATTATCTAAAATAAAAAATTAAGACAATAGCTTAGTGGTAAGCTGTATATACATGACAGAGGTCAAGAGTTCGAATCCTCAACAACACAATTTAATTTTAAATAATAAATTATTAAAAAAAATTAAAGGTTGGAACGGTTCCTGGGAGCCATGAACCGTAACCGGCCCGTTACGATTCCGAACCGTCGAACCGAGTCAATGAGTAACCGGCTCGTTAACCCGATTACGGTCCGGGCATAGTCGCGGTTATTTTTTAACCGCGACCATGTCTACACGTCACACAACAAGCGAACTGTTATTTTTATTTATTTTTTCGTATTTATTAAATTTGCCCTTTTTAGCCCTAATTTCTCCCCATCGCTATCAAACATTCATCTCACTCTGGATCCCCACCATGGCCGCCGACGACGACGACCCTCTTCTGCCGTCCCCACCCCTGCCCCCATCTCCGCCGCTTCGTGCCCTTCCGCTTCCGCCTTGGCCTGCAGTAGTGGAGCTCAGCAACTCCAAAAAGCCAATCTTGATCCGCTCAGTTTGGTCCGACAATCTGGAGTATGAGTTCACCCTCATCAGAGACCTTATCGATCAGTACCCCTTTGTTTCGATGGATACCGAGTTCCCTGGCGTTGTTTTTCGCCTCCACCATCACTACTCAGACCCGCTCGATCACTATCAGACGCTGAAATCTAATGTCGATGTGCTCAAGCTTATTCAGGTGGGGATCACGCTCTCAGACTCGCGTGGAAACCTTCCTGACCTCGGATACCCTGACCGCCGCTTCATCTGGGAGTTCAATTTCCGTGATTTCGACATCTTGCGTGATGATTATGCGCCTAACTCAATCGACCTTCTCCGCCACCAGGGTATCAACTTTGATTCTACTCGCCAGTTTGGGGTGTCTGCCTCACGCTTTGCTGAGCTCATGATGTCCTCTGGGCTCGTGAGTAATGAAAATGTCACTTACATCACCTTTCACAGCGGGTACGACTTTGGTTACCTCGTCAAGGCCATCACTGGGAAAACCCTGCCGGGTAGCCTCTCGGAGTTTTTGAATTTGCTAAAGGTCCTTTTTGGGAACCGCGTTTATGATGTGAAACATTTGATGAAATTCTGTCAAGGATTGCACGGAGGATTGGATAGGTTGGCACAGTCGCTCGGTGTGGTTCGTGCTGTTGGGAAGTGCCACCAGGCTGGGTCTGATAGCCTACTGACTTGGCATGCGTTTGAGAAGCTCAGGGCTGTCTATTTCGGCAACGCTGAGAGGGAGGGTGTGCCAGGCAAGTATGCTGGCGTTCTGTATGGGTTAGAAATCCTTGATCCTTAGTTTGCTTCGCACCTCAAGATGTGTTGAAGCTGTTCTTAAGAATATTTGGTTTTTATTGGCTTTATTCCTGGTCCATCTGTAAAATCCTTTTGCATAATAGTGAAAGCCAAGCTCCAGTTCTGATTACTTTTTATTCTTTTCATCTTATATTTATTATTAATGCTTGCTGTGGTTATACATCGCATGTTACTATTCACATGAAGGTTTCTGGTATGAATTGTACTTGAATGATGAGGTTTTAGGAATCATTCTATTTAGCAGCCAGTAAAAAACATTTCTTAGGAATTGATATATCGAATGTTGTGCAAGAATTTTAATATATATATATATATATATATATATAGTGGTAATTTAAAATGCACAGTGAAAATAACGCTTGGAGTATGTGATTTATGGTTGGCATGGATAGCAATTACGCTACTTTTTTCATGCATTGCGTATCTAGTTTATTTGGTGGGCGGGTTTTTCCTTGAAAGTTGGGTGTGCTTTGTTTCTGTCATGCATTAAGTCTCTTGTGCAGTAGGTGGTTCAATTTGCTTTAGGAAACCATGACTATGGTCCATATTTTAGTATCATAAATGGCTGGGACTTGCAGATGACTTCAAAGCGAGATCTTGTGGGGCGGTGGCCAAGTCTTTTGACATGTGCTTTATTTGATGCCATTTTTGGATGCACTTCTATCTGTTTATTGCATGTCATTTGGATTGACACCAAGTTTTTGGTGAGCGTTGAGATGTGAATTTTCTTCGGGATGAACTTCTAAATTTGAATTTATGATTTACCGATTGAATTAGTGGTTTAAATTCTGATTTCAAGTACAACATTCTTTGGAAAAGAAATTTACTGTTTTAGGAAAGGGAATGCTGTTTGTGAAGTTAAAAGGAATGAAGCATCTAAGTTGGAATAGCATTGTGATGGCTAGTGTTATGTGTGCACATGAGCAGGGGACTCTATCCTATAATTGGAAAATACGTTGTCTACATACTGAACACGAAGACCTGCAAGGTTTTAGTTACTTTGGCACATGATGCAGGCATAACTGTCAGAATCCGAAATACAAGCTTCTAGCATTGATTAAGAATTGATGTATAGAATATTGATCGAAGAGGCATATGATAGAACATTTGTTAGCATGTAGTACTAAGGCAATTAAGGAGGTCGGCAGTTTGTTGTAGTCTCTTCTAGCAGTAGGAGGAAGATACCAAGAAAGGGAATTCAGGGACCAATGATTTTCATTTTTTTAACTATTTTAGTTTCTTTCAAAAAATTTTCGGCCGGTAAATGAAACATATTACACTTTCAATATTGATATTGTTTATGGATTGTTGCCTGCTCTTACACATATTTAGGCGATATCAGGTCACACAACTTTCTTCATTAACCGAAGGATTCTGCTAAATTCTTTCAAGCTGACTGATTTAATCTGATAAGAATGTTAGCTTGAGGACCAAAGCTCTATTTATTCTTTTTTGCCTTTTCAATTGCGCTTCGCGTAGTTTAGCAATTACTTGTTTCACCTACTTTTATAATCAATAGTGTCTCTTTGTTCCAAAAATACATGTATCCAACAAACAAATTTTATATTTTTAATAGTCTACCCACATTGATTAATGAAATTAAATTTCACTCACATAACAAAGTGTGGCATCAACATTATTCAACTCAGTTTCAGAACGTTTTTTACGGGTCAAAACTTTTTGGTTGGTAATAGATGTCATCTATGCATTTCATTTGTGTTGGAATGGACAAGTCGATCATTATGGATAATATTGTGTGAATTTGGCTATGGTTCAATATGATGTATCTTATATGGAAACAAGTAATTTGTGGTGTAAAGTGATCCGGTTTGACCCATAACAAGTCATATTAATGCGTGGTTTTGGCTACGCCGATGAAGTTTAGCGATATGACCACTGGTAAATGTATATCGGGCTGGATATAAAACAAAAGTGATCATGCTAAAGGATCCTTGCAAAGAGTGGAGAGATTGAGCAAACGAAGACACTTGAGAGTGATATTGTGTTAATTAATGCCAAACCTCTGCTCATGGAAAAGACACATTCTTTTGGCAACGAACGTAGTTGGGTTCGAAGAACCCTACTAATGCGAATTTTAATGTCAATATAACTTGTTCATGTTATTACTAATCAATTTATCGAGTGTGCGGTGAAGTTGTCACTGCTTACAAAGCTTTAACGAAGTTGATGAAAGACTCATTCCTGATAAGACAAATTAGGGAACTGATCAGCAGCACTGATCAATCATTTCAAACTAGTTGACCTGAGTCCAGCTGAGAAATGGCAGAACCGATCACCATATCTAGTTGAGAATTGGAATAACCAGTCTACGTGAGACCAACAAAGAGGCCATCAAAGCTACAGAGGAAAAGCTATAATTGATCAGTGGAATTGAAATCAATTAACCTCGCTAAATGGAATCAGTTGAGTATTCAACTCATGATACAGACAAAGACCAGTTGAGTCACACAAAGTACAGTGTTCAACTTAACTCAATGAGAGCAGACCAGCGAAGTCGTCAACAACGCAGATCTACTAGTCACATATGAACGTTGGAGAAGTCAGAAGAAAGCACACATAAGTCATAATCGTACAAGTACTCTCCAACAGACATATTTTTTTTCCCAACGGACAAATCAAGATGAAAGCTATATGATCATATATAGGAACAACGGTGCGTCACAAACACTCAACCTTGTATAGTGAGATTTCTTGTACAAGAGTGATTTATATAACTATAAGACTTGTGTCTGAACAATATAAGAGAGAAAAGTTGGGTGAAACTGCTTAGGAGCAGTTAAGTTCAGATTCTAGGAGTTTTAGTCTTAAAGCGGCCTTGGCTGGAGTGGTTAGTACAAAGGGTTTTATTTATCAAAGTCTTATAGTGGAATCCTTCTATTCGTTGGAAGAGTAGATGATGTAAAATGATTAAGATTTTGAACTTCCATAAACAAATATGTGTGTTTATTTTTACATTTGTTACCTTGTTCAATCAGTTCATAGCAGGTTTGAGTTGCGTCCACTTGGTTTCTTTAAACCAAATTCGATCTAATCTCTCGGTGTAAACAATTTGAGAACACTAGTTATTGAATCTCACTTGATTGAATTGAGCTGGATGGACTGATCAACCCATCAATCCTAACAAGTGGTAATTAGAGTAGTTGACTTGACCCACTTGTTTACCCAACAAACGTCTTGACGTTTATCATTGCTTAAGATCACAATAACGTTAGACTGATTTTCAAATTAGAAATAAAAGCACAATCGAGCATATGTAAATCTAGAAGGGGGTAGCTTCTATGAATGCTAGCTTATAATTATTTACTTTTATAGTTTGATAATATGGGTAATAGGATATTTACTCATTTGGATATTCTTGAAATTGAGGGGTGGGGTTGGGGAAGGCAACAAATGGAAAAAAGGGGGAAAAAAATCAGGGGATGGTCAAATCATTCTTTGTGCCACTGGAAAATGTTTTGGATGAAGGGGAAAATAGTGTTACTTCGAATGTGGTTCACTCTGTTTCAAGGCAAATGATTGATTGTAGTTTTTGACCTAGCAAATCTGTGAAGGTGTTTGACCTAACAATCTGTATTATAAATGTCTATATGTAAAATAGGTAATTCAGTATTACGAAAAAAGGATGGCAAGTTGCCGTAAACTAATTTCAAAATGTGTAACATCAGTTTCTGTTCGGGTTTTACCCCGAGGGAATTAATTTCTTTTTAATTTTACGTCTTGAATTTGGAGGTTGCCAACTATTTGCTGACATAGGTCAGAATTTCTTTTTAATAATTCAGTAACTGTTAACTTAGAATGTTTCCCCTACCACGCTTCAGCGAGAAGCGGCATCCATGACAATTAATATACTCATTTTTGCTTTAACAGAACTTGTGTTTCCGACCGATTCAAGTGGGTGGAAAACTAATCCTACTCTATTGAAGTTCTCAATCTTGTATGTGAAATGAACTGGATCTTTACTCGTTACTCTTGACTGTTTTATGCTTTCCCCTCATTAGCTTTGATAAGTGATGCTAATTCAACAATTTCTTGAAAGGAAAAGTTCTATTAATTGTATATTATCATGGCACATGGCTAATGTATTTGATGTTGATTTAAAGATGCATCTGGCGGATAATCAGATATCAGGCAGCCTTTATTATTTCATCAACCATTAGCATAGATGTCAGGTGGTGAAGTTCTGTCTTTATATATTTATCCACCCTCAGCCTATTATCTGCAAGCCATGGGCGTTTTCTTTAGTTGCAGTATATTATTTGGTGCAACAATGGCTTTGTAGATACTTTATCTTTGTTTCTGGATTTGAGGCTCTTTGTAGAAGATTCTAACGGAATGATAAACTGGTTACTGGCTTTGGAATTCAACTGATCATAAACCTTGATAGCTGTACGTGAAGCTACATGAGGGGAATCCTTATGACTTACGTTGGTATTATAGCATTCTTATCGATTAGCTGGTATAATACGCCACAGGAAGTGTAACAATGACATGGGCAAAACTTCTGTAGTCAAGTGTTACCAAAGTTAACTGGAGATCCAATTTACACTATGTGCCTACGGGTTCTTTGAAATGAACGTATCTATTTGCATTTATGATCGTATTTCTAAGTTCTAACTACTACGAATATGAGACTGTGATAGGAATAGTTAAGCCTAGAGTTGGAAACCAGCATTTCCACGGCAAAGTAATAGTCTCCGATGAATGTCTGATTCCTTCATCATATATGTTTGTGTGAAGGTTAGTTCGATCATATTATGGTACAAAATCTAGGTATTATTTGTCTAAATTTATTTCCTTTTATTTTCGTTTTTTTCTTTTGAAGGCCCGCTGAGTGCTTCATTGTACAAGATGGGGTTTTTAGGCAATAAATCTCGAGGGCTCAGTTTAACATTCGTATGTAAATAGAACGATTTAAAAAAATAAAAAAATAAAATTTGTTGAAGAGAAATGGATGTGTTCTTGGTTTGTGTATAAAACTATGATATATTCATCTCATGAGTGCATAAGAAGCTTCTCAATGTCTTTCTGCAGAAAGGTTTTTGGTTGTTTAATTATTGAATGGTCATAATATTGATGTGATTGTTTACAGTTGATGGTGAAAGTTGTAAATAATATTTTGATTCCTTGGAATTCTTCTTGTGACGGGTAACTCTTTAGTTGAACCAAAATGTTGGGAACTAATTGATTGTATTTTTATTTTTATTCTTTAAAGTTATAGGCTGTAGAGTTTTTTTTCTTTTTATAAGACTAGGCTATAGAGTTTATGGCATACCAAACTCCAAGCTAGGCAAAGCTAAATGTTTTGACTTGATGCTTGTATCTCAATCTTCTCGTAGTCATGGTTTTTAGTATCTTACCATTAATTATACTGACTCATTAGTTGATAATATTGGCAGTTAGTTGATTGGTAAATTTACAGCCTCTGCATTTGTTTTAGTGACTTATATTGTGTTGTTTCTATAATCAATTACGTTGGCTTAACTGAGGTTTTTGTGTTGGTGTTACTCTTGTGGCGATATTTGGCCATGTTTGTGCTAAATGTCTCTTCCTAATCACTATCCCCCATGATTTCCGCCTGGAAGCTTTGCATGTTTTGGCTCATTCCACTTTCTTTGTTGGTTCATGCTTATACTCGTACATTCTTATCTGCTAATATTTAGTCAGTGTAAGTTTCAATTTTTAAATATATGAATAGAATGGTACTCGTTACCATTTCTATTTTCTGTATTACCTGAAATTAATTAAATGGTCATCAAGCTTTCTCAGTTGCAGGAGAAGACTATTCTTTATTTATTTTTATCTTTTACTGTGAACCATGAACTAGTTCCTATGAGGTCTCAAACTAGAGCTCATATCAATCTTTCAACTTTGTTGAATTAAAAATATCGGTGTGCGCACTAAAAAGCATTTCCAGTTAGTTTAGTTACGCTAAAACTCCACTGTGATGACCGATTTATATAATTTGAGTTCAATGTAGACATTATGTTGTAGTTCTGCAGAACTTGACGAAGAAATTGCGATACGCCTATATCGTTCTGACCAGGATGGTGAAAGACTTCACGTTTTGCTCTATAAATTTTGATATTCATTACTGTCAATTCTCTCTGCATATTTTCTGAGAGACTGTTGCTTCAACTGGAGTTGTTACTCATCCATCCTATGGCAAAAAATATCACAATGCTTATATATTATGTTCTGAAATATTGGCGTGGTTAGTTTCTGGCCTCATGCGGCAGATTTCACGCAAGATCCATGGGAGAAGGTGTATAATATTTTCCAGGAGATCATTCTTTTTGTTCTGTTGCTTTCTTGTTTAAAATAGGTGTTTCAACTTTGATTTGGGAAGATAAAATGGTGTTACCTCTAACGGATATGCTGCGAAGAATCTGAGGTATGCATTTGTTTTCTATTATGGATCTTTGTATTAATGCAGTGGCAAGATGTCTGAGTATCCTTTTTTTTTTTTATATTTTGGAAATTACATCATACGTCTCATATGTGACGTTACAGAAAGATTCTATTGACAAATTTGAGTGAGAGCCCAACTCTTAAACTGGCGTAGAAGAGTAGGTAAGAGAAGCCTCGAATATACATATTAATTTTTTTTTAGACGCCAAATTCCATTTCTCTGAGCTAGACTCCCCAATCTTGAAGTTATTTTTTATATAATTCATCTGAAATTGGGTCGAGTCAGACCCAATTATCTCCCCATTCACAAGATTTGAATCCAAAAATTGTTTAAGAATAATTGAATTTATTGTCACTCGCATCATTAGTGGATCGGTTTTGGATCGGATTAAACCGGGTCTGGATTATGGGGTACTGAAAGTAGGCCAATCATGCGTGATATCAGATTGAACCAGATTGGATTTATTGGATCGGGAGTGTAACCCAATTCGAATTTGGAAATTTTGATTGAACGGAGTGGAACCGGATTGAATTCGAATTAGAATCTATATTTTTTTTCAAAGGTTGTGTAATTTTTTCAACCATTGTATAATTGAAGAAAAATTATCGATAAATAACTCAAATTTTATTTAGAAAAATTACAATGATCATAAATTAAATATATTATTTGCGAGTTCCAATATTGATATGTTACACCGACACTCTAAAAAATCATATTATGTAGTGTCGGACACCGACGCCGCAGGATATTGGTGTGACACATTGTCAGACACCATGTGGCATGTCAATATTTTTTTCTAAAAAAATTGACACTTATCGGCACGACGTTGACATTTTTCTAAAAAAGTTTATAATTATTTTTTTAGTGTAACATAAAAAAGTTGGTGTATGTTTTTTTTTATCGGTAAATAAATTTATAAATTACGTATCAAGGTTTAAAACAAATTAAACCAGAAGCATAAACAACTAATAGCAGCAACAACCAAGAAAATAAAGCCCAAGCATAATCCCTATACAATCTAATCCGGGAATATGTAGTTCAAACATCGAAGAACATGCAGCTGTATCTTTCTGAACAAGTCATTTGTGGTAGCCACATTTCCTTCGAAAAACCTCAGGTTCCTAGCATTCCAAATGTAGTAGACAGTTGCCCCCAGCGCAATTGTTCTAGCCGTAGCGCGCCGAGAGGCTCCACCATATTGTTTTTTGAACCATTTAACAGCACTCCGGATTGTAGACATTTGGTGCCGTAAACCAAGCCAGTTGCGGATCATCCCCCACAACTCCCTACTGAACTCACAGGTGAAGAACAGATGCTCATGTGTGTCAAGACCATTTGGGCATAGCTTGCATGCTTTGTCATCCACAAAGCAAAGGCGGTCAGTTGTTTGTAATTTCCCAAGGATCCCAAGCCAAAGGGTGAAGGCATGTTTCGGCGTGATTCCCCGTCTCCAAGCCAGCTTGTCCCATATAACCTTTTCCGCAGGAGGCCTGAAAAAGTAATAGGAGGCACTAGGCTTCTTGTACATATACCAACAAGTAAGTGTCTGGATCGCACACTCAGTGGAGCCGACTCCTGCGATTAGCTCATCCTTTATCTGTAGGATTCGCTTAATCAATGGTGAGTCTGTTGGCTTTGGACTCCACTCCCAAACAGCCACTCTATTGAGATATCTATGATGGATCCATCGCAGCCATAATGATTCTCGGCCGGAATGGATATCCCACAGTACCTTCGAGAGTAATGCTTTGTTCCAACTCCTCAGATCCCGCAGACCTGCTCCTCCATCCTGTTTCTCAGTGCACATCGACGCCCAAGAGATTGGCGGGTGCTTAGTGTTCCAAATAAAGGACCGACACAGTGAATAGATCCGGTCAATGACCCCAAAAGGGATAGGTAGTATAGACAGCCAGAAACATTCCACCCCTTGAAGGACCGATCTAATAAGTTCCATTTCCCCGGCGTATGATAAAGTACGCTTCGGCCAGGAATTGAGTTTGGCCGAGATGGCAAGCATGAGTGACCCATAATCAGCAAAACGAAGCTTCTCAGCAGCAATGGGGATACCGAGGTACCTGAACGGAAGGCAGCCCTGGGAGAAACCTGTAATGTCGAGTAACTGAGATCTCAAGTGTTCATCAATACCCGCACAGTACAGAGATGACTTTAGGGGGTTGGCCAACAAACCCGCACAAGAGCCAAATGATGCAAGACAATTTGACAGTATTTCCACAGATCGAATGTCCGCACGCCCAAACAGAAGTAGATCATCAGCATAGGCAAGATGGGTGATGCCCGCAGCATTGCACATCGGATGATAATTATAATCTGATTCTGTGGTCTCCCTTCGTATCAAACGAGATAAATATTCCACACAGATAACAAACAGGAAGGGGGAAAGTGGGTCCCCTTGCCTAAGGCCCTTTCGGCCTTTAAAGTAACCAAAGATGCCCCCATTAATTGCCACTGAGTAGCTTGTGGTGGAGACACACTCCATAATCCAACGAACAAACATATGTGGGAACCCCAGACCAAGCATGACCGATCTAAGGAAATCCCAGTTCACCGTGTCAAAAGCCTTTTGTAGGTCCACCTTCAGAATACATCTTGGAGATATTTGTTTCCTGTTGTAATTACGAAGTAGTTCTTGTGCCAGGTGTATGTTGTCAGCAATCAACCGATCCTTAATAAAAGCCCCCTGCGCTAGGTCAATAACCGTGTGCAGCACCGAAGACATTCTCGAGGCCAAGATCTTCGATATAATCTTGTAGGTGGTGTTGCAACAGGAGATCGGTCGGTAATCATTGACCCTGGAAGCATGAGTTGATTTTGGCACCAAAGTAATCAACGCATGGTTCATTTGCTTTAACAGACATCCGCTACTGAAGAATTCATTAACTGCTGCCATAAGTTGATCTTTAACAATGTTCCATGATTTTTTGAAAAACTTGGAGTTGTAGCCATCAGGCCCCGGGGCCTTATCATCACCAATGTCGAATAGTGCAATACGTATCTCATCCATAGTGACCGTAGCAGTAAGCCTAGCACAATCAGATGGGCTAAGTATCGGCCCATTGCTTAGGATGCCAGCATCAATAGGCACACACTGTGCCGAAGTGCCTAACAGGTTCTTGTAGAAGCCAAGGAACTCATTAGCAACCTCATCCAGGCTATCTGTGTAGTTACCATCATCCTTACAGATAGTAGTAATCATATTACGCTTGCCATTCCTTTTAGCTAGGTCATGGAAAAAACGTGTGCACCTGTCACCATCCTTTAGATATAAGCATTTAGCCTTCTGTGTGTAGAAAAGCCTCTCAGCATCCGAGAGTTTCCAGGCACGCTGCCTCAGTGCCATTAGTTGTGATGAGTCCACACTCGAAGCAATGGTTAGGTCATTAGATAGGAAGCCCGACTGCAGCTCCTCAAGTTCGGCCTTGGCATTACGGGCTCGCATTGATATGTGCGAGTAATGTAGATCATTCAAGCGCCGTAGCTCTTTCTTCAAGAGTTTGAGCCTTTGGCCCTGTGTGTTGGTGAGTACCAGCCATTGGAACATCCCAGGTTGATTGTACTGTTTCCGCAAAAGATTCATGCAAAACCCACATATTGTAGAATTTGAATGGCCTGGTAATCTGTTCAGCACGCTGGAATAGGGTTACAATGCAAATGGAGTGATCGGAAAGGTGCCCTGGGGGCAAGAATCTAGCCAACGCCAGCCAGTCAGTAAGCCACCAAGCCTCATTAACCATTGCTCTATAAATCTTGGAGAGGACATAATTATTTGTCCAAGTAAAGAAACAACCCGTGGATGGAAGATCTGTCAGGCCGGTATCCAAAGAGCATATCGACAAGTCCTTAGTTTCATAAGAGGTAACTGGACAGCCATTAATTTTCTCATCAGCAGTTAACACACTGTTAAAATCACCCATAACAATCCAAGGTCCAGAGGTTAGTGATCCCAAACCTCTGAGTGCATCCCAAAGAGGTCTACGGGTTGTGATAGAGTGAGAACCGTAGACAAAAGTAGCATAAAAGGAGTTCCTTGTGACAAGACAGGTTACCCAGCAGTGAATGTGTTGTGCCGATGTGTCAATGACTTCAACTGTGACAGTACCCGGGTTCCATAGAACCAAATACGGCCGAGAGGGTGCATCGCAAAATTATTCAGTTGACTCCAAGTAGGGAATCTGATCCTTATCAAAGAATCTAGGTCATTTTCATTTAACTTAGTTTCAATCAAGCCCAAAATATCCAGGTGGTGCGACTTTATCATGTCTACAACACCCTTCTGTTTAAGGGGCTTGTGAAAGCCCCTTATGTTCCAAGAGCCAAGGATCATGGTTGAGGGTGGGGCGAAGAGCCCCGACCATCTTCCGATGTTGACTTAGCTTTTTTCTTCTTGCCCTTTGTGCGCGTATTTGTAACTGTTTCCCCAACAACCCCTTTTTCCTTTCGGATCATTTGTGGGTGGGTCAATGCCGTCAATTGCTCCCCCTTTTCCTTTCGGATTATTTGTTGGTATGCAATCAATTGCTCGGCCATTGGAGTCCCCAATGCCATCATTAGCATGTTGGCCCTGTGGTATACCCGGGTACTCAATGCATTTGGTGCCAAGGGCCACACCCGCCGAAGATCCAGCAGCAGCTTGGTTGGGCACGGTCACAGTTGGAGGTTGGACCATTGGTGCAGGGTCCAAGTAGGTAGCTGTTTGAATATTTATGATGTCAACAATGTGATCATGGTCTAGCACTCCATCAGTAGATTGCACTTTTGGTCCCCGTCTCCTGTTTTTTGGCTCAGCATGTGCGCCCCTATTGTTGCGGGGTGGAGCCATCGCAGCCCTCTTAGAATCCGGGTTCTTTAAACAGTTGGCAGTGGCATGTCCCACACATTTGCAAATGTTGCAAAATACTGGTTCATTTTCAAAATTGATCTCCAAATCCAATTCTAGACCCCCAGGGAAAGACGTTGGAACACAACGTACCAACGGCACCGATACATCCACTTCCACAAGGGCACGGGCATATGATAATCTTTCTTTGGTTGTGGTGAGCTCATCGGTGTATAGCGGCTTACCAAACATAAGATAAGATGCGGCTCATAGCTTTCGCATTCCAGCATGTAGGTGGCAATTTTGGGATGGTCACCCAAAGGGGGATTCTGGTCATTTCTTTGTCACTGAAATCAAAAAGTGAAGGCATTTTTTTCAAGATCAAGGTGCGGCCGTAAACATTATATGGGCCACCATGAAGTACTTTCTCAAGGTCTGCATTAGATGTAAATTTGAAGATAAGCCATCGGCTAGTATGTGGATGGTAACTGTGCTTCACATCCCAGGCCGCACAATGTTCTTTCAAAGCTTTGATACCCGGAAACCGCCCAGCAAAGTATCCAACTAAGCAATGACCCACAACAGAGATGTCATCAACTTCTGACATGGGAACCCTGCATTTGGCATCTAAAACATCATGCTGTTCAAGTGGAGTGAGCTTTGGTCCACATCGGTTGGTTTTGAAGTCCGGTCGCTTAGTCCAAGGTTGGATGGGGGTTTGCTTGTTCAAAGCCAATGTAGCGGCCTTAGTAGGGGCCAAGTGGATCGAGGGAGCCGCAGGTAAATGAGTTAACTGTGCAACTGAACAAGTAGCACCAGCAGCTTGTAGGTGGACTTGTGGTGGGGAATTATCAGAGGGATTGTCCGAATCATCGAGCCCAAGAAAGGCAAGCACATCAGCCGATGCTCTACCGGTGTTTCAATCGTAGTGTCGTCGGGAATTTCGTCGATTACGTCGCAATTGTGTCAATTTTTTTCTTAAATTAGGTGCTTCTTCGTGTTGGCTAGGGCGGAAGGAACTAGTATCAATTTTTGAATCTTTGTATCAGATAAAACTTTTGTTGTGCTTTAATTTAATTCTTCATTCATTATTTTCTAAAGCATTGAATTGAAGTAGAACAACTCAAGTTTCGAAAGAAGAGGAACTTTAGTTTGCGAATTTAATTCCAGAATCTGCCCTCCAAATTTTCTTCGCTTGATTTGCATTCTTCCAGTTCTTTCCAATTTTTTTGCACAATGCAGAATTTTTCCGTGAATTGTCCGAGAGATTCAAGGCAGACGCAAATCGGGGAACTCCAGTTCAGCATTTTCATTTTCCACTCAAGTTACAACACACATCAGTTTTCCATGGAGCCACAACCACCACGATTCTCTCTGATCTTGTAGCATGGATTTTTGGACTTCAAAGGTACTTCGAAGTCTGCAATAATCCGGATCCTAGACGACTAATCATTGCCTCATATGGCATTAGAGTGGTATGAATGGATGCAAAAATGTCACTCAAATCGTTGTTGGAAAGCATTTATAACATCGGAAAAACGATTTGGTCAATTGGACTCGTCTTTTGGTGTTGTTATGTTGGGCATTCCAGTAGAAGAAATAGTCTTGGGATCCAATTATGATTTGAGCTGCCATGCTCAGACATATGATGCTGGAATTTTTCAAAACTCTTGAGTACTGGGAGACGAAATTGGTTGACAACACTCAAAAATTTAATCCAGAAGATTACATTCTTGATCAAGAAAAGTTGGAGGGCGCTGCCATAGGTATTTGCGAAGAACGATCAGTGCATTGTTTAATTGATTTTCATCAGTTTGATGAGATGACGCAGCATGTCGAGGAGCTTAAGGGAGTGGCTGAAATAGCCACAATTGGACTTGAAGAAGCAGAAACAAATTGGGAGTTACTTTGCATGAAGGAGCAAAAATCAAAGGAAGCTGAAGTTAGAGCCCTTGATGTGGCTAAAGGTAATATTGTTAAGTATCTTATTTTCTTTTTTTCTGATGAACCGTTTGGACTTGTTAGCTGCCCAAAGGCTAAAAATTTGAAGGTTCAACTTCAGGTCTCTCAACATGCTCAAAGGAGAAGATACTCCGCGAAGATATTTATGTTTACACAGAAGTATCATGCTAGACTTTTGAAGTTCTGAGTGTTGATAGTGATACTTCCGGAGGGCAACAACTGGAAAACAAAATCAAACAAGATGAAGAAGGGTCGATCACTCAAATATTGGTTTAGTGTGATGGTCGAAGAAATTTCTTGCAAGATCTCGTCAGCTTTGGAGCACTTCCATAGTATTAAACCTTGAGGACAAGGTGTTTGTCAAACGGGAATAATGAAGAAAGGAGTGGCTGAAAAAATAGAAGATAACAGAAGCAAGAATCAAGGAGAAAAGAAGGAAAAGGAGGCAAAGGAAGCAGAGGAGATTGTCGAAGAAGTGGCTGGAAACAAGAGTTAGAAGACTTTTATAGTTGGAACAAATAGATAAATATCTTTGTAACTAGTTGGAACAGTTAGAAAATAGTAGCGTGATGTATATAAAGGAGGAAGTTATGGTGATAATGGTAATCAAGTTCATTGTCAATAAAATTCTTCTTCTTTCTATAATTCTCTCTTCTTTCTTGTAACTTCTTAGGAGATTAAGGATCTTGAATTCGACACTCTAACAAAGTATCTAAAACTTTACATCATTTTCAATTTTATTATTCAAATATTTGATAACATATTTTTTTCTTTAATTTTAATATATTATAACATAATGTATATTTAGTATATTATAAAACTGTATATGTAGGATGTATAAATAAAAATTATTGCAGTATTCTACACGTATCGTGTCGGTAATTTTAGAAAACTCATGCACGTATCTGTGTCGTGTCGTATACCGGACTAGATTAAAATAGTTGTATTCTTTCTTTCAAGCAATCCAGTCAAATTCAACATTGGTGCCGATTCGATTCAATCAGGAATCGATTTAATTGGTTCCACCTTATACTAGCATGAATCAGATATGATCCGATCTGTTAAACGTTTCTTAGGACAAACAAAGTTATATTGTTCGTTCCATTTATCTTATATCCATCATCCATCTTAATAAAAAGATAATGGTTCACAACAAAAGCTCATCGCCTCTTTCACTTTTCTGATTCTCGAATAGAGCACAATTTTAGGCTCAAGCCTGATAAGAAAGATCGGAAATATGAATATTAGGTCAGATAACATTGTTTGTTACTTGAGAATTTTTATAAGATTTATATACATATATATATATATATATATATAATCGAAACTCACAGTAGTGAGATAGTTAGATAAATAACCCTCGTTCACCAACTTTTTTAAATTTTTATTTTTATTTGACATTAATTTTGTGACTTAACCGTCTTTTTATACTTTTCGCCTTATTTTGCAAAACAATTATATGATATCAAAGTCAAAAATCAACCCTCCATCCTCTATTTCCTCAACTACGCCATCCACCACACTTTTCTCATTTTTCGTCGACGACGATATGAGCATTCAGAACTCATCGTGAAGATATTTATGAGTGATCGGTCCTAGAGGGGATTTTACATGAATATATTAGCTTAGTTGTGAGCATATCCCACACATATGCACCATCATTGAATAAAATAGTTGATCATGTATATGATCAACTATGTGTCACAAACACTCAATACTTGTATAGCTTTCATGCAACAGTGATTTGTGTAACTATCAGACTTATGTCTAAACAGTATATGAGAGAAGAGATGAGTTAGACTGCTGATGAGCAGTTAAGTTGAGATGCTAGGAGTTCCAGTCGCAAGTTAACCTCGACTGGAGTGGATTAGTACAAAATGTTGTATTAATAAAAAATTCTTCCATTCGGTAGAAGAATGAGAGATGATAGAATGATTAAGCCTTCGAACTTTCATAAACAAAGTTGTGTGCATTTTTACTTTCCTTGTGTTTATCCTTACATTTCATTATCTTGGTTAATCAATTCAGAGCACGTTAGTTTGAGTTATTTCTACTTGGTTTCTTTAAACCAAATTTATATAATCTCTCGGTGCAAACATTTTAAAGATACTAGCAATTGCAGCTCGCTTGAATGGACTGATCAACCTCTCAGTACCGATTCTAACAAGTTGTATCATAACAGTAGACTCGACCCACTTGATTATATCCCATCAAATCAATAGACATAAAAATAAGAACATAATCGAAACCGAAAGTTCGAATTTCCTAAGTCAGTTATTTCCAAATTATCGGAATTGAAATAACGATAAGTTGGAGGAAATTATGGTATTTGCCCGACAAATGATGCAGACTGTGGTAAAGTCTAGTTTCTTTGATGGTACCCCTAAGGGAAGTGTCCTTATGAGTATATCTAATCATACATTGAGAATATTCCAAATGGAATATTTTCAATATATGATGGATAGACCCCTAAGGACAGTGTCCCTGGGAGTAGCATCAAAAAAATCCATAAATTCTCGTGTTTTGATCGTTTACACTCCAAAAGTAGTAACTTCTGGTCCAAATCCGAAAATGGACGCACTAAAAAGACTCGTTGCACCTGACTTCGTCATCCCCTAACTCAAGGTAAAGGGAATCTTGTAACTCAAATATTAAATTTGAATGTCGTGGTCGGATTTAGATTTTACTTTGGCCATATGCCTACACATAATAGAGGCTTCCAAATTCATTAATTCTTCACATGAAGTCCGCCATACGTAGTTATCTTCTTCTCCCTCTATCAAAATTTTTGAATGACGCATTAAATGCTCTTTCCCTCCACATTCAAACATGTAGCAACTGTAAACCATATATTTGTTCAATATGGTAAAACATACATTCTGATATCGAACTTGAGATCGAGTTCAAATTCAAATTTTAAGTCTAAAATAGTTCAGTTTTCGAGTTTTAAGCCAAAACTAGATCGACTCTATAAAATTCAAGCTTGATCTTTGATTTGAAAAAAAGTGCTCTCTCCTATAATTGTTTACTCTCTTTGATAAAGAGGGAAAAAATAACTAAAATAACATTTGTTACTTTAATACAAGAAAACACCCCATCTCCCAGTTCGTCTTTCTGAAAGTGAAAAACATCGTTTGAATTGCTATATTGACCTGAAAACACGTCTTTGAGTGTAACAAATACCTCTATTAAACGAGCGATTGAAGTATAACTCTCAAAGTACCTTACGGAGTTGACATATTTGAGTTGTTCATTTTGATAGCCAATGAATCAAAATCCATTGTTGTATATGAGGCTTTCAATTATGTCAAAATTTAGTAAAACAAACGTTATCATCAAAGTAATTCTGATTTTGAACGTGAAGCTTGTATTACTTTGATTAATATTTTGATAGGACATAAATGCAATATTCATTGTTCTAAACGTTCAAAGACCAAAGCACCCCTATCCTATATTACATCACATAGTTGGAAAATAACATACATGGATAATTTAATTACTTGAGTAATCTACACCGAGTGTGTTTTGCTTTCTTTCCTTAGAGAGTGGTATCCCTATCCTCTATCGGACTAAGGCTCTCTACAACTATTTTATAGTTGGAAAAGTATGAGTGCTCTCATCGAGAACATTCACCAAAGCAGAAGCAAGTGATCTACATCTAGAGCAGTTGGAATTGTCAGATCATGTGGTCTTTCATATAAATTTATATGGAGTCGAATGATTCAATAACCAAAATGCTAACGCATGTATAACACTCGATCGAGCATAGTCTCGAATAGAGCTTGATATCCTGATATTATCCCGGTGCAGTTTGAACCCGAACTCGATGAACTTGACCCATTTTCCTTAACCCATTACCCTTAAACCCTTAGGACCAATTTCCATTTACCTCGGCCCATTCACATATTTAATTAACCCTTTTAATTAGCCCATTAGCTTTAAATAAAATGACCCATTTCAAAGGCCCATCTTGTTTGTTGACTGATGGCCCATTAAGATGAGTGGAACAGTACGTTTTAGGGGGACTTTTGCTGGGCGGCTTCCAGCTCAAGCAATGGATTCTTCTGGGCATTCTTCCCCTTCACCTTTCACCATTTTTGGTTCTTAAGCTTATTTTCTTGTAAAGAACAGCTACTGTAAATTCTTGATGTTTATAGTGAAATTTATACTTGATTAGTTCCCGTGGTTTTTTCCCTCGAGATTTTTCATTTAAAAATCTTGTGTTCTATCTATTTCTCGTATATAAATTTATTGTTACAAATCGAATCGAAAAACTAGGTAACAGAGCATAAACAATCAATTTTTCAAAGCATTGTGACTATCATTTAATTCAAGAAATGCATGGAATGTACATTTGAAATTAAAGAACTCAACCACCTCTTCTTAATTTGCATTTCCGTTTCGTCCTCTATGCTTGGTCCTATATTCAATAGATTCGGTAGTCTCCATTCAATGATCTTAATTTAGATATTTTTTTTCTATTTTTTTTCCCCTTTTTCATCATCCAAAATTTAATTAATATATTCCACATAATCATTATATTCCGATTTTAAATAATTATCATATATATTAATAGGTTCGACATATTGGGTGGGTCGATCTTAATTTACCCAAAATAATTTGTTAAAAATGGTTATTTAATTTTAAAAATAATTTATTTATTTTATTATTTATATTACATACATTTTTTTGAAACATTTATATTACATACTTTTAATTGAGAGTTTCCAAGAAATGATTTTATTTTTATTTTTTAGTGTATAATGTAAGTGAGACAGAGACATGAGATGAGAAAATTCCCAACCTCGAATATTAAAGGCGTTTTCATTTCATAATTCATTTGAAGAAAGGGTACTAACGATTATTTTAATATGGATCCGTTGGAAAAGAATTAATTTTTTTTTAATGCTCGATTGATCGAGCGGGCCAGAAAATTGTTGCTTTCGTGAACAGTAGCTTTATCGATTGAGCAGTGTATCTGGAATTTTGAAATTCACATCATATTTGAAGATCAAAATTTGAGTAATTTTGTGAGACTTCATCATTGTTATGGTTAGCGTTTTTAGACCTTTGTGGTTTAAAGGATTTGTGATTTGGAGTGCTCCTATCACAAATCATAGTTGTTGTATCTTGTGAGACAAATTGCCAAAGTAAACCGTTAGCACCATAGTGAGGCAATATTGTCTTAAGGACAGAGATTTCAAATCTCGCCTCGACATTTCTAATACAAAGTCATTTGTTGTTTTTGCTTGCTAATTTCCTAAGATACACACCCATAAATTTTGTAATACAATCTTAAGACAATATTAGCAACAAATGACTTCGTCGAGTGCAACAACGACTCCAGTTCATCATGGTGAAAGGCCTGAAAATTTCAATGGGAACGATTTCAAGTGATGGCAACAAAAGATGATGTTTTAGTTGACAACCTTGGGGTTGGCAAGGTTCCTCAATGAGGATTCTCCTACTATTATGGAGAGTGAAACCGACAACCAAAAGAGGGTTGCGGTTGATGCGTGAAATCAAAGCGATTTCCTGTGCAATAATTATATTCTCAACGGACTGGACAACACATTATACAATGTGTATTGTCTAATGAAGACGGCCAAGGAATTGTGGCAATCCTTGGAGAAAAAGTACCTATCCGAGGATGCCGGCATAAAGAAATTCATCATTGGGCGATTCCTGGATTTCAAAATGGTTGATACAAAGCTTGTGATAGCACAAGTGCAAGATTTGCAAGTAATCATGCACGAAATTCATGTGGAGGGAATGATTCTAAGTGACTCATTCCAAGTGGCCGCCATGATTAAAAAGTTGTCTCCGTCATGGAAGGACTTCGAGAATTATCTCAAGCATAAACGAAAAGAGATGAATCTTGAAGACCTTGTGGTTCGCTTGAGAATCGAATAGGACAACAAAATTTTCGAAAGGAAAGAAAATTGGCACCAACATGAAGCACGGGTGAACTTAGTGGAAAAATACGCCGGAACAAAGCGGAAGTTTGACGGCATGGCCTCCAAATCTGGAAAGCCGAAGAAGTTCAAAGGCAAGTGCTACAAATGTGGAAAACCCAATCACATGGCGAAGAATTGTCACAATAAAGACGATCGCGGGAAGGCTATGTATCAAGTAAATGTGACCGAAGAAGATCGTCTCTCAATTGATTTGGATCATCTAGCGCTTATCGCTTAAATTAGATTGTGTATCTTTGAAAGTTGTAAACTCCAAGAATTGAGTGATTCTAAATAAATGTAATGACGATATTTGTTGAAAGCAATAAAATTTATGTTATTACTTCTTGTAGTGAATCTTATGGTTTGTGGCATGATTGTTAGGATCATTTAAACCATAGTTCGCAACAAAAATTGTAATGTTAAATTTATTGCTTATATGGGCACTAAGTTAACAAAATCGTCATTCATTTGTTACAAGAATCGTAACGTCTCTAGAGTTTACTCACAATGATGTTTGTGATGGAAAGATTGTGCAAACTAGAAATGTGAGAAAAGTAATTTGTTACTTTATCAATATTTGCACATGATATTGTTGTGACTTTTTTGCTATGAAGCAAAAACGAGGCCAGTGAGGTGTTTAAACACTTCAAAAATGAGATTGCAATAAAATTTAGCAAATGAGTTTTGCTATGGGAAATTGTGAGTAGATTATACTTGTGTTGTCTAAGAATTTTACGCTTAAGCTTGAATCTGCAAGACTATAAAATCTTGAATTCGAGTTTCTAAGCTTTGTACGCTTAAAACACAAGTGATAAATCGAAGCCACAAATTTTGATTAGGCGTTGTAGTATCTCAAATTGGTTCATTTTGAATTTCTAAGCTAGTACGCTTATAACATGAATTTGCAAGATTTAAAATCTTGAATGCAAGTTTTCTAAGTTAGTGCGCTTAAATTGCAAATTGTGAACCGAGTTTGAGAATATTATCCAAGTTTCAACTTTTGTAAGCAAGTGCGCTTAAATCCGTAATTTTCAAGAAATAAAAACTTGAATTTGGATTTGTAAGACTTTAACGCTTAGAACTTGACACACGGAAGTTTGAACGCCAATGCACTTCGTTCTACCCGAAGTTGTGGGGGTTGCAATTCTAGGATTCAATCACTTACCACATTTAGGCAAGGACGAAAACCTTGTGATTGAAGGAAAAGAGAGTTTCCTACAATATTTGAAATGTTGGGTACTTGGCTAAAATAGAAATGAAGGCCAAAGTAAAGTCATAACAAACATAAAAATAAGACTTAAAGAGTTTGACAAATCATGTTGTCAAATAGATTAACGAGTGTGACAAATGTGTACACACCTAAGCATATGTATGCTTGTGTATTGATGATATTCTCATTGGAGAAGCAATATAGAAATCATCAAGTAACAAAGGAAAAATGTTGACGAGATATTTTGATATGTGTGCATCAAGAATAATGCTTGGAATGAAGTTTCCAAGACACTTCAAGAATGAAATCTCAAGGATTAATTCGAGTTTCAAATTTTAAGCTTTGCACTTAAAATTTCAAGTTTGCAAGAAATAGAATCTTGAACTTGTAATTTTTTAAGAATCTATGCGCTTAAATATGAATTGTGAATTAAAGTTGAGTATTTCATTGGTCTCAAATTTTGTAAGAAATAACGCGTTAACAACGCTTAAAGTTCGACAATGAAAATATCCTAAAAGGATAAAATGATGCAAAAGAGGTAATGCGATTACCAAAACTGAAGATATACTGTTATGGAAAATTCTCTATGCAAAACATATAAAGCTTTTTCGGCCGAGTGGTTTTATAAGTTGTTAGAGAAAAATCTTGTGCATGCAAAAATGTGTTGCGATAATGATATATGGCAAAATGATCTCTAGTGGCATAATCGTGAGTGATTATGTGAAACCGCGGATCCACATATGAAATGGTTAACCGTGAGATCATGTGGAAGTTTATCGAGGGGAATGGGGTTAAAACCCTATAATCAAAATAGTGGATACCCAACCTTGTTGACTGAAGATCCCAAGATCTAGGTTCAAAATGGACAACTAAATTATGAGATTGTATAAACACCTTGGAGATCAATCTCCAACCCATTCCTATGATAAGGGGTTTAGCCTGCAAAAAGGGTACGATGATAGACAAAAGGTCTTTAATGAATCCTAAGGCATATAAGAATATGTTGGAGTATAGCGGGATACTCTTCTAGGAGATCACCTACGTAAGTGCGAAGTGTGGCCGCTTCAAAGATGAAAAGCACTTATGAAACCAAGCGTGGTCCATGGCCGAAACGGACACAACCGTAAGAAATCAATACAAAGGTTAGAATTATTATGATGTGGGTTCAATTATCTTGATTTACACCAACGACTAAATATTTCAAGACTATAAGTTCACTATTAAGTCAAGTAAATCCGATTGACTAATGCGGAAGATTCAAAGCCGCGAGCTATCTCTCCAGATGTCATAATAGTTCGTTAAAAGCGCTTAATTGCATACATACATTAATTTAATTCATGTGGGAGATTGTTGGAAAAGAATTAATTTTTTTTATGCTCGATTGATCGAGCGAGCCAGAAAATTGTTGCCTTCGTGAACATTAGCTCGATCGATTGAGCTCCTTGCTCGATGAGCACTGTATCTGTTTTGTGACATAGCATGTACATTCACATTTAGGGTGCGATTTTTGGCGATATAGTGCCTCCAAATGGTGTCCATTCGAATTTATTTTTGGTTCACTATATATACAATATAACCCCACTTGTTTTAGAAATGAAATTTCAAAATTCACATCATATTTGAAGATCAAAATTTGAGTAATTTGAGTAATTCTGTGAGTCTTCATCATTGTTATTATTTAGCGTTTTTAGACCTTTGTGGTTTAAATGATTTGTGATTTGGAGTGCTCCTATCATAAATCATAGTCGTTGTATCTTGGGAGACAAATTGCCAAAATAAACCGTTAGCACTGTAGCGGGGTAATATTGTCTTAAGGACAGAAATTTCAAATCTCGCCTTGACATTTCTAATGCAAAGACATTTGTTGTTTTTGCTTGCTACTTTCCTAAGATACATATTCATAAATTTTGTATTACATGATCAACTATTGTCGACAAAGTGTCTAAATTATTATCTATTTCTAGATGATTCTGTGTGCGACTAACATATTAATTTAAATATTTTTTTTATATAATAGCAAAGAACTGGATTAAATTATTATAAAATTAATATATTATGCTTATAAAAAGAAATTAATATAATTAATAATTTAAGTTAATTAAAAAAGTTAATTTAGGTGTTTAAAATCCAACAGTTCTAAATTTAGGTGTTTAAAATCAATAGCTTGCACCCCGTGAGGCCAAAATCCTCAGTTTAAGTCGTACTAGGCAAACCAAGTGCGATAAGCTTAAACGATGAAGTGTTTATAGGAATAATCGAACTCGTGATCAAAAACCTCCGCATTCATCTACTCGGCATACTCGTCATCCCAAGAGGACCGGATGTATGCTGTTCGGTTTGTGCTAAAAAATTGGTATATGTCGATTTTTATTTATATATTTGATCAAATAAAGTAGTTGAAGTCGAGCTATGGTTTTTAATATGTTTTTTTTATTTTTTATATAAGTTATTATATTATCTTTTAAGTGTTTATAATTTGGATAATTAAGTAACTTATGCTCTATATATAAATTAGGAAGTATTTGGGTTTGATAGATACAATTAGTTTTGAAAAAACATTGAAATGAACCAACTCTCCTAATCTTTAATACTCCGCACCAAATAATCAGACAACACTTGAATGAATTATTTCAATAATTGAAACCCCATTTTTCTCCAAGTCCTAACCCCACGAAACACCCACAAATGGGCAAGAAAACGAAGTTTTCATTTCTACTCAAAGCCACCGAATCCACCGCCACAGCCACCAGCTCCACCGCCCCTCCATGGCCGTGGCCATCCTGCGCCACCAATCCCAAAACTCTCTCCTTCCGTGCTACCAACAATGACAACACATACAAAACTCTAAACTCCGCCTTCCATGATGACACCACAGATTCATTTTCCAGCATCTGCAACCATTTAGAGCTTGAAAATCTTCATGAAAATTTCTCCGGCGAGAAACAGCCTGAAACAGACGAGTCTGCGGTGGTTCGTGGGTTGAGATCAGACAGGCTATTCTTCGAGCCTGGGGAAACGAGTTCCATCCTTGAAGAAGCAAAATCCCATGATTTTCCATACAGAGACAGTGTGTCAATCTTAGCGATGGACTCCATTGATCCGTTCTCGGATTTCAGGGTTTCAATGGAGGAAATGGTGGAGGCACATGGTTTAAAAGATAGGGAATATTTGGAGGAGCTTTTGGAATGCTATCTCCGAATCAATGGCAGAAGTAACCATGGGTACATCATTGGAGCTTTTGTGGATTTGCTGCTGCGTCTTGCTTTTACTTGTGCTTCTTCTAATGATTCCTCCAACCCCACCATTGATGAACCATGCTCGTCTTCTTCTTCAAATGCTACTCTTTGCTCTTTCACTTCGCCATTGTCGTTTTCTTCTTCCAGCTGTTCCTCCATCAGTCCCTGTTTATCTTCCCTGGAAAATGTTGATGGAATCTGTGTAGAGAAAAATGGTGGCGACTCTTCTTCTTCATCTTCTTCAGCTGCATATGATGCTAACTTTTCTGGTGTTTGATTACGTTCATTAACATGCTTAGTATTTTAGACTTAGTTTTGATGTATTGTTCTTGGCTGGCTACTTAGTTTTGTTGTACTGATCTTGGTTAGATAAGAATATATCTATGTATGGTTGGATTTATCCATTGATAGTAAAGAACAAATCCAGTTTCGAAATGAAAGCTAATTGTAGTGATGACTACATATGTTTTATTATTAGTTGACAAGTTAATATTTTTAAAAAAACTTGCTTTAATTATTCTATATTTGTGAAATTTGAATTATGGTATTTTTTGGGCTTGTATATGGTTTTAAAAGTGAAATGAATTATATCGGCCGTAGAGTTGAATACCATATATATGATTATAAATTGGTATACTCAATAGAAAATATTGTTGTTGAATAACAATTAATCTTTGCTTATTTGAATAATCAAAACATGATTAGTAAACTGTTGTATAACAATTATGTTTTATTTTTTAGCATAAAGCGTTGATTTATTAAAACAAACCAAAAGTTCAATAATTACAACGGCCAATCAAAAGCTAGGACCAATAGACACCTAGGAATACACCTATAAGTAGATAAAATAAAATGTCTAATGATAATGAGCTTCACAACAAAGATGTAATAGCTTGACCAGTAGTATACAACGATTACCAAAGCTAAACCAGATCACATCAAACCAATCAGCCCGGTGCAAGGTCGAAAAATGGAGTTGCCTTCTAATATATTTAAAGGTACAAATATGAAGAAACGAGAGATAAAAACTGATAGAATACCAACAAAAAAACAAACTCTCGTATCCAAATCTAAAATGAAAATATGTCGGTCATTAAAGCCACTAGATGGCACACGAAACCTAGAAATCCAGTACTAGTCAAATATGCCCGAGCAATGAAACGGAACCAAAAAACCACCACCAATGACAAAAAAGGAACACGAGAAGCGGAAAGCAGTCGGAACCAGACAGTAATGCACTGCCCAACAAGTAGACCGCCCAACCTTTGCCAAAAAGTTAGATATCCAAAAACAGATACCCATTACAACGACATACAAATTCATATCCACTAAACAACAAAGAGACAATTTAAGTAGGGATTAAGGAAGGATATATACTAAGCAAAATGGGGAAGCAGTCATGACTAGCTAGTCGCACACAAAAGAATGCAAGGGTCGCTCCGAACATTCCACCATATATGCCTCACGTCGAGAGACGGGGTTGCCGCGCAACCACTGCCAAGAAAGAAGAAGGCGACCAAATCTGGACACCTATTTCCTTCGGAAAGTAAGGCACCAACAACGAGACCGTCACCTCCACCCAATCCACCACCAGTACCAACTACCACCTAATCCTCCTCTTATGCCACTGCCATGCCCGCCACAATGACCAATCCCATAGCCTAATCGGCCACTCCCAGCGAAGTCTCCACTGTGACAAAGACCACCACCAGCACCTCCTCCTAGCCTCCCACCATAGCCAAACCCACCACCAGCTCTATCGCCTAGACGATCGTCGCCACCTAGCGCACCGCCCCCCCCCCCCCACCCCCACCCCACACACACACACACACACACCATTGGCAGACCCACCACTTAAACCACCGCCATGTCCGAGTCCACCACCCCCGCCAACCCACCTCCACTGTCCAAACCATCACCCAAACCTTCTCCACTAACATCACCAGAAACAACACAAGCAGAAACCAAAATCATGAACCAAAAGCCGACAATCATACGGTGAGACTCACCTATTTGAGATTGAAGAAAACCCTAATCTCCACACGTGAGAACTTCGTAATTCAGTTAAATCTGTCAACAACTTTTTCCCACTTGAGGTATATTTGAGATTTCAATAATTAATATAGTTTTATTTATATAGTTTTTCACGAGATTAATGATTAATTAAGTCAACTCACTATATTTGAATGATATGAGCTACGAGGATGGTGCTTACACACCATCTGAGCCTGTGCCATAGCCAAGTTCGAGTTTGAGCTGTGTTCGCAATTCACAAACATTGTAAAGATGGCATTGGGTGCTTAATTTAGGTTTGTGTTATTGTTGTCCTCAATTGCATTCTACCATATTCAAATAGAAAATTAATTATTTCAAGAGATTAATGATATTTAGTTGTTCTGTGAAACAGTGCATCACAAAGTTTTTGTCTTGGATCTTGGAATCATACAATGGTTGACTCTGAATTATCGCATTAAATATTATAAATAAATTTGACAATTTTTTTTTATGTGGGAGAGAAGAATTTTATAAATATATTTTGGCCATTGCCCAGATTAAAATCCTAATCGTCACAGAGAGAAAATGATTGTCGATTTGAATTTCAAAAAAGATTTAAATTTGTGGCTTTTAACACATGAAGAATGGGTCATCAGAAAGTCAATTTATAGTCTCTGATGATATACACAAAGTTTTCAGTGGTCCTGCCTGCGATTCTGTCAATACATAAATAGATCTAAAGAAGATGCACAAATTGAGAAAAGAATACATTCGCATATAGATTCACCTTCTTGTCTCTATATGAGGTTATGCCAAGTTTTGGTGTGGGAAATACAAACATAAAAATGTAATTATTTTTTTAAAAAAATAATATGCTATCGAATTTGAAAGAATCTTTCGACATATAAAAAATAAAATGTTATCAAATTAAAATAATTTTGGTCCCAAATAATAGGAACCAAAAATTGCATATAAATTTTTATGATGCGTTCTAAGAATCTTCTCAAAATCAGTGGTAAAATGTTTAGTGGTGCTCAATATATACCGACATACGTTTTATTGATTAGCAATTTACCCCCCAGTTAGTATTTATTCTGAAATTCTAATTATTAATTAATAATTTTGTATGCGACATGGCCAAAAAATGAAAACCATGATTTTTAATTCAACATTACAATTTAATATTTAAATTTATTGGAGAACCTTTTAGGGATAATTACATCTGCACTCCTCGACTTTGGCCTAATTACAGAACCTCCCCTCGACTTGGAAATTACAGAGACATCCCCTCTAGTGTAACACCGTCAAAAACAATTTACAGAACGTGTGAAATGACATTTTTGCCCTCTTGTATATGTAATATAACATTATCAAAACGTTAAAGATACATCTCATATACTATATGTAATACAAAATTATCAAAATATTAAATACACCCCTAATAGTATACTATACATTAAAGTTACATCTCTTTATTTCAAAATTATTTATTAAATATTTTAAACTATAAACTAGTTTTCCCATTAATAATAATATTTTAAACTATTTATATATAAAAATGAGTTCAAAATTAACCAATTGTATTATTATCATAGTATCATATCATTTTTTTTATAATTATGATGATAAAAAGATCTCGTAATATCCAAACATCAACATCTTTAACATATTTAAGTATCCAAATATTTTAACAACTTATTGTTAAAATAAGACTTCACAACTTATTAGTTGTTTAAAATAAGTTTAACCAAATATCTTAAAGACAATTATTTTTAGATGTTGAGTTTAAATGATATGTTTTAGGACATCATCTTTAATGATAATTGATATTTTATCGAATCAGTTTGCTAGATTTAATGTAAAAATTATAAGTTCGGTTGGCTTGCTAAAAACAAATTCGATCTGTTCAGTTTTTACAAATTCAGTTCGATTTGATTGAATGATCACCCTTAGTTGAACTCGTATTTGGATAGTTTGTTCAAAGTATAGATTTTTCTCTCGTTCTCAAATTATTATTCATATATTATTTACATTTTTAAGAGAATTTACTTATTCTAGCACATGTTAAAATGTATTTTTTTTTAAAAAAAAATAACCGTGTTTACTAAATATTATTCATTATAGCCTTGAATAATTTAAAAGTCATGTAATATCCTTCATTTACTATTTTCTCTATCTTAGTAAATTATTATAACTTAGTGAAATTAGATTCATTTTTAAAATAATTGATTAAATTCATTTCATTAGACATTATTTTTTTCTTTATAAAGAATCGATAATAATAAACATGTATTGATATAAATTTTAATAAATAAATAAATTATAATAATAAGAAGAAGAAATAGTTAAAATTGTTAGGCTTGAAGTAATGTTTGAAGGGGGTTTGAATAAACATGGACTTAAATTTGTACGTTACAACAGACTCTTAAGTAGTGTAGTAAGGTCTCAATTTAATGCATGGCAATGGACAACAAATAAATAGTGTGGAAGGTTGTCCACCAGTCTTGTGAATAACTAACTGAAGACAGAAAAAAGTGCAGTAGGGTAAATAACACAAAGGAAATGAAACAATGATTGTTTCTGGAAGTTCGAAGCACAAACGCTTCTACGTCTCCCATTCTTCCTTTGCAGGAAGGTTACACTAGAAGACTTTGATTTACACTTTTCAGTATACAACATACTTAGGCACCCACACAGATTGCCTAAACTTCTAGCCACACAGAATCACAACTATTACAAATGATTTCAGAACAACATCTAAGTATTACAATAATTTTCTCAACAATCTCTCAGATATATAAAACTTTGTTTATATGCGAGTGTTCTTAAGCAGTAGACTTGAATACTTAAATCTTCAAGATCACTTTGAAGGCTCAGATACTGCTCCGCAAAACTTCAGAAATTTCAGTGAATGTTTGTGAAGAGTTTTGTTTTGCTTGTTCGCAAGTGTAGAAGATTCAAAGAGTCAGAGAGATTTCTTCAATATGCTTATTGACGTATTTATAGATTAGAAAATCCAACGGTAGCTATTCTTCAAATTGAAATACTCGCATGACATCAGTTTCCTGATTTACGTCAAAATTCATTTTGTCTTCTTTCCAAAATTGTTCACAATTTTTACTTTATTCTGACGAAATTGGTGGCACTGATATGGTAGTGCGGAGTTGTAGTATTGTCATAATGAAATTGTTTAAGCTCTTTGTCATGTTGTCATCTTACATCTGTTGACTTCTTATTAGTGACTTAGTCTGCTGGTGAAGTCAACTAATGTCTTCTCACACGTCGGCTAGTATCTTCCAGAGAACTCAATGGACTCGCCAGTGGACTTCGATTACACTAATCCAGTAGACTTCTACCCTTCTTATCCAGTAGACTTCTACTATTTGCATCTGGTAGACGATATATTTCTTCCAATAGATCTTTGTAGAGTCAGTTAGTAGGATTCTCGTCAGTGGATTTCTTTGATGCAGTAGACGCTTCAAGCAGTGGACGTTTGTTATCACCAAAACTTAGAAATATGTCTCCAACAATTTTTCCCTTTTTGGTGATGACAACATTTAGCATTAGGGTCTTTATCATGAACATTGAATAACATATATACATGATAAGAGTTATACGGAAGCAGTGAAGAGTATCAATTTATCTGTTAGATAAATAAGCAGATTACGAGAAGTAAACAAGTTAAACAGTATAAAAAAGAATTTCATTTTTTTATATAAAATGAATTATGTTACAATCCTTAATAACATAGTCAACTTGAGAAACAAAGACAGTAGAGAAGATTCCCAACATAGCTGTAAGTTTGTAGAGCAGATTCCAAACATAGGAACCTGGCTATGTTTCAAAGCTAATTATAAAAAGAGAAAATGACAGTAACCACAGCTTTGGAAGAACCTAATGGAAAATTACAACGAATTAAATTCCAAGTCCTTATCATTACCAAGCAGATTCTCTTCCCCATTTTGGTCATCAGACTATATTCTCTGCCTTTTCAGATTCAGGCTTGGGAATAAGAATAAAAACAAGTCCTGTAATAAAGTGGTGCGCCTTAAAACGCTACACTCTCATTCCTCTATTTAAATAAAATTATCGTTTTTGTTTTGATGATTACAAAACCTATACATTTTGTACTAATGGTTTTTATTGAGTATGCAGCATAAATTATGATCAAATTTGAAGATTGTAATAGTATTGAAATGCCAAAGAAAATTTGTCTTTTGGAAGAGTGCCATCGCCCCAGGCGATGGGTGCCAGGCGAGGATCGCCACGCTCATCGACCCAGGCGATGGCCAGGCGAGCATGCGAGGAAGATCGCCCCAGGCGATGGTGACCAACGCCTGAGGCGATGGCAGCCACAGGGACTTCGCTCCCGCACATCGACTGAAGCGATGCCGAGGGTGGCGCGGGCATGCGCGCAGGGGAGTTCGCCCGAGGCGATGGCACGAACGCCTGAGGCGATGGGCTGGAACGCCTGAGGCGATGTGGAGTTCGTTTGAGGCGATGCAAAATTTGGACATGCTGAAGCTACGGCCTTAATTTTTGCTCTTGATCGCCTGAGGCGATCCACCGATCGCCTGAGGCGATCCGTGATTTTTGCTGACCGTTGGGGCGCGGCGATGGTGATCGCCCGAGGCGATGTCCGAGGCGATCGAGGAGTGATTCAAGCCTTTTGTTTAGCAACGGCTAGTAGGAGCCTTGGAGGCCTTCTACACTATAAATATGGGTGTTTTGGATCATTTTGAAGTTAAGAAACAAGAGTATAAACTACAAAAAAGTTGTGTGCAATCAAAATCATTCTAGCATTGCAAACTTCATACATTTATATTGTATTGGAGTTTGTAATTTACTTCTTGTGTGTGATCTTTTGATTCTTCCTGTTGGTTACACCGTGAAGGTGTGATTTGATTATTGTAAAGGTCCTCCAACACCGACGCAAGTTGGAAAATTGTATAAGTCGCCAATAAGTGAAGTTGGTGCAAGATTGTGGCTATCCTTGGAGCCCTTAAGGCCAAGAAGAAGTTGTTCTAGTGGATCCTCGGTTGGACGTTTTCTAGCCGGGAAGAGGAGACGTAGGCGATTCATCGCCGAACTTCTATAACAAATTCTCGTCTTCTTTATTGCTTTTATTTATATTACGCATTTACATTATTTTATTATTTTGTTTATTGTTCGATTGACAACTAGTCTTCCGCAGCGCAAACTCAATTTTTGCAAATTCATTTTAAAAGGCTAAAGTAGCCAAGGAACCTGATTCACCCCCCCTCTTAGGTTCCAACAAGTGGTATCAGAGCCATTTGATTTTTGTTTTAAATCAAAATCTTTTTATGGCTAATCTAGCAAATGAGTTTGCTCAAGGTCAATCGACAAATCGCCCTCCGCTTTTCACGGGTGATAACTACGGTTATTGGAAGAATAGAATTTCTCTATACATCCAATCCGTAGATTATGATCTATGGAAAATCATAGTGAAAGGTCCACATATTCCTTTAAAGGAAGTTGGGGGAATTAATGTTCCCAAAGAAATGGACGATTTCACTAGAGCGGATATGATATTAATTTCACAAAATGCTAAAGCGATTAATATTTTGCATTGTGCCTTAGATATGAAGGAGTACAATCGGATCTCGATGTGCTCAACCGCAAAGGAAATTTGGGACAAATTGCAAATTTGTCATGAGGGCACTAATCAAGTGAAGGAGACCAAGATTGATCTATTGCAACTCAAGTATGAAACTTTTGAGATGGAGTCCGGAGAAAACATTGATTCAATGTTTAGAAGGCTCACTCAAATCATCAATGAGCTTGCCCAACTTGGAGAGAAGTATCCTCCAAAACAAATATGGAGAAGAGCACTTAGAGCCCTACCACAAGAATGGGATGCCAAGAGGACGACCATCATTGAATCTAACAAAGGAGATAGTGCATCATATGATATTGATGAACTTCATGGTACCTTGGTTACCCATGAGCTTGAGATGTCAACCCGGAAGGAAATGAAGAAGGATGAAGAAAAAGCAAAAGGCAAGGGGATTGCCTTGGTTGGAAAGAAAGCACAATCCGATGACGAAGATGATGAGGAAATGGCATTGTTCACAAGGAAGTTCAAGAAGTTCTACCGGAAATACAACAAGCCAAAGACCTCCGAATCCAACAAGAATTCTACTAAACGAGAGGTAACTTGTTATAATTGTCAAGAAAATGGTCATTATGCTAATGAATGTCCAAGTAGAAAGAAGGCGGATAAGGGAATGAAGAAAGCTTTAATGGCCACATGGAGTGATAGTGACTCCGATGAAGAAGTAGCAAACCTTTGTCTAATGGCTCTTGAAGATGAAGATGAAGATGATGATGGTACCATCTTATGATGAATTATTAGATGCCTATAATGAAATTATTGATGTTCTTGGTAAATCTAAAAGAGTAATAAATTGTTAAAGTTGGACTTGGCTAAAAAGGAAGAAGAAAATGTTACTTTGAAAAATGAACTACTTGATTTAAAGAAATCTTTTGGGAAGTTTAATGATAGTGGTGTAATGCTTCATGAATTGCTTGGCTTGCAAAGATGTAGCTTTGATAAAGCCGGATTAGGCTTCTCAAGCAAGTCAAAAACATTTTCAAGCTTGTTGGCCAAAGCCAAGCATAATCCCCCTACTTGCACCTATTGTTGTAAGGTTGGTCATGTTAGAAACAAATGTAGATTTTCAAAAATCAATACCAACCAAACAAGAGGTGGAAGTGGATTCCTAAATCCCCCATTGTTACTAACCAACATGGACCCAAAGAACAATTGGGTACCAAAGGTCCAAATATTAAAATTTGTTTTGTAGGGAGGAACAAGTAAGAGGTCCAATTCTTGGTATCTCGATAGTGGATGCTCAAGACATATGACGGGTGACAAGAACTTGTTCTTGTCACTAAAAGCTAAAAGTGGAGGAAGTGTCACCTTTGGAGACAATAGCAAAGGAATCATTGAAGGCATTGGCTCAATTGGTAACTCTAACTCTACTATTATTGATGATGTACTTTATGTCAAAGGACTTAAGCATAACCTTCTTAGCATAAGTCAATTATGTGATAAAGGTTATGAAGTCTCATTTGCATCACTTCATTGCACCGTATCATACACTCATGACAAATCCATTAAATTCATTGGTTATAGAAGTGAGAATGTGTACAAGGTTGATTTGGATAATCTTTCTTCTCAAAATGTAAAATGCCTTGTAACATTGAATGATAACAAAATGTGTTATGGCATAGACGACTTGGTCATGTTGGATTGAGCACCATTGGTAAGATTCAAAAACTTGATCTTGTTGTTGGATTGCCTAACCTTGATTTACAAGTTGATTCTATTTGTGATGCTTGTCAACTAGGAAAGCATACTAGAGAATCTTTCAAAAATAAAAATGTTATCTCCACTTATGCCACTTGAATTGCTTCATTTAGACTTGTGTGGTCCTTCAAGAACAACTAGTCTAGGTGGAAAATCTTATGCATTTGTCATTGTGGATGATTTCTCTAGATTCACTTGGACATTGTTCTTAGCCCATAAAAGTGATGCCTTTGAGAATTTCAAAATATTTGCAAAAAGAGTTGAGAATGAGAAAACTCTTTCAATAAAAAGTATCCGTAGTGACCACGGAACCGAATTTGAGGAATGAAAATTTTATAAACTTTTGTGATGACAAAGGCATTGGTCACAACTTTTCTTGTCCTAGGACACCTCGACAAAATGGTGTTGTTGAAAGGAAGAATAGGACATTAGTGGAAATTGCACGTACTATGCTATGTGAATATGCACTTCCAAAATATTTTTGGGCCGAGGTAATGAGCACCGCATGTTATATCATTAATCGTTCATCAATAAGGCCAATTCTCAAGAAAACTCCATATGAATTATGGAGGGGGAGAAAGCCTAACATTTCTTACTTCAAGGATTTTGGTTCAAAGTGCTTCATTCACAACAATGGTAAGGATAACCTTGGTAAGTTTGATGCCAAATCGGATGAAGGTATATTTCTTGGTTATTCTAATTCTAGTAAAGCATATAGAGTATTTAATAAACGTAATCTTATTGTTGAGGAATCTATTCATGTTATATTTGATGAGACTAACACTCGAATATCAAGAATTTCCATGGATGGTGATGATGAAGAATTACTTGAGCAAAGGAGAGAGTCAACCACCCTTGAGAACTCTAGTGGGTGATAAAGAAGAACAAAGAGTGGAGTCAAGTAATTCAAAAGAGGATGGAGAACTTCCAAAGGATTGGAAAACCACCAAGGATCATCCCTGGATCTCATAATCGGTAGTCCATCAAAAGGGGTAAAAACTCGATCCTCATATATCAATATTTGTAATCATCTTGCTTTCATTTCTCACATAGAGCCTAAGGACATTAATGATGCATTGCTTGATGATTCTTGGATCTTGGCTATGCAAGAGGAACTAAATCAATTCACAAGAAATAAAGTTTGGAATCTTGTACCTAGGCCTTCGAACAACACCATAATTGGAACAAAATGGGTATTTAGAAATAAAATGGATGAACATGGGACGATTATTCGAAACAAGGCTAGGTTGGTAGCTAAAGGATATTGCCC
>CAJQUN010001096.1:0-107612 GCA_907163345.1 Haberlea rhodopensis | reverse complement strand
TTTTGGGAATTATTTCGTGTTGATTGTTTTCGATGCATGCTCACCCGTGGTCTTTTTAAAATGTTATCGTCATGGATTGATGATAATTGGGTTGTGAACGTGCTTGGGCACGTGGTTGCATGCTTGTAAATAATTGTGAATTATTTTATGTGTTAGCACATAATTCATCGGGTCACAGGACTAAGGCATTGTTGGATTCGAACTACGGAATTAAAGGTATATAACGTACGAGCATAGCCTTTTATATTATTGAACTGTGAAATGCATGGTTATTTGTATTGGCAATAAATGGATATACATTGGGAATTATATGGTGCCGCCTTTTGAGCGAGCAATGAATGGGATGTTGTCGTTGTTGAGCGAACATTGGTTATGATGCCGCTATTGTGGAGCGAGCCATGAAATAGAATTATGGAATCATTGGTTAGATATATGTGATATCTATGGTCATTTGTTAATGGTTTAATCATATGTGATTATGAAACTGGCATGGCAGTAATTGATTTAGTTAATCAATGAGATTATTAACTGGCTTTTGGGAATTTGATGGTTTCGGTTATTTTGAGAATATGAACAGCACAGGGGATCCCGGATGAGGATGATAGGATCCAGGGAGTATCATTTAAAATTTATGGCATTTACATTCTATAAATTATGGACTGTAATATTATGATTATTGGATTGGTGGTATTGGTATGCTCACTCAGTGTGGGGCTGTCTCTGTTGGGTCAGGTGGTACAGGTACAACGGTAGCTCCGGAGTTGAGATTGAGCTATGGATTGGAGGCGCTTCCAGGACTGAAGTGCCAGTGCCAATACTGTGTTGGGTACTTTATACATTAAATACGCATTCACTCTTTTGATGCTCGCATGTGAGCACTGGTATATGTGTATATGAATTGTATAAAGGGTGTGGGCCTTTCTCTTTTCATTTATTGGTCGCATGCAATTATTTATTGAATTGCTAAATGAACTGAGAACATGTTAGTGTATTATAAGGGTGCATGATATGTAGGTGGACTTTGTTGGGGGAAGTGGACATTATGTGAATAATGTAAGAAATTTATTATTGGTATGTTATGCTATGGTAACATGGTTTCTTTTCCCCTGATTACGTGATTGTATGCACTAAATACATGGGTTAATACAATAATAGAGGGTTAAGGGCACGGGGTCTTTAGATGACAAATGAATCATATCGTTGGCAGTGTTGTTGTACCTTGCGACTTAAGGCATCTGCTATCAGATTCGCCTTTCCTGAATGATATTCGATCTCACAATCATAATCCTTTATGAGATCCATCCATCTCCTTAGCCTCATATTCAACTCTGTCTGAGTGAATAAAAACTTTAAACTTTATGATCAGTATATATGGTAAATGACGTACCATATAAATAGTGTCGCCAAATCTTCAACGCAAATACTATGTCTGTCAACTCCAGATCATGCACGTGGCTTCAATTGTCTTGATGCATAAGCCACCACATGTTTATCCTGCATAAATACACAACCTAAACCAAGTAATGATGCATCAGTATAAAGAGCAAACCTGTCATGCTCTGATGAAATAATCAACACCGGAGCAGTAGTTAACCGATGTTTCAATTCTTGAAAACTATGCTCACATGCCTCTAACCATCTAAAAGGTACTCCCTTCTGTGTCAGCTGTGTGTTAATGGTTTGGCAATTGTTGAAAACCCTTCAACAAACCATTTGTAGTATCCAGCCAAACCCAAGAAAATACGAATATCTGGCACAGAAGTAGGTGTTGACCAATTCAACACTGCTTCTATCTTTCTCGGATCAATTGATATATTGTCTTTCGATATCACATGTCCCAAAAATCCTACACTGGTCAACCAAAACTCACACTTACTGAGTTTGGCATACAATTTATGTGTCCTCAATAGTTGCAATACCAGATGCAAATGGTGGACATGTTCTGTTTCACTCCGAGAATAGATCAGTATATCATCAATAAACACAATGACAAACACAATGACAAACTGATCAAGGTACTCCTGGAAAAGTAGATTCATCAAACTCATGAAGACAGTTGGAGCATTCGTCACACCAAATGGCATCACTGGGAACTCATAATGTCCATAGCGAGTTCTGAATGTTGTCTTATGTACATCTCCTTCCCTCACACGTATTTGATGATAACCAGATCTCAAATCAATCTTAGAATATATCATAGATCCCTGTAACTGATCAAACAAATCATCAATACGAGGAATATGATATTTATTCTTTATGGTTACCTTGTTCAACTGTCTATAGTCAATGCACAGTCGCATTGAACCATCCTTCTTCTTGACAAACAATACTGGAGCACCCCAAGGCTATCACACCAGGACGTATGTACCCCTTGTCCAATAGATCTTGTAATTGAGTTTTCAACTCTCTTAATTCAGATGGTGCCATTCGATATGGTGCTCGTGAAATTGCAGAAGTACCAGGTACCAATTCAATGCAAAATTCCACTTCTCGACTTGGTGGAATCCAAGAATCTCATTTAGAAATACATATGCATACTCTGCAACAACTGATATATCCTCTCTACTCTTCTTTCTATGTCTATCTGTTACATCCACAGCATAAATCACATATCCCGTATGTCCACGCTCTAACAAACGGAACATTCGAATAGCAGATATCAAAGGAATCCTTGCACGTGATCCATGTCCATAGAAGAGCCATTGTTTTCCAGTATCAGATGAAACCTCACTGTCTTCTGACAACAATCTACAACAGTTTTATATCTGCTCAATTCATTAATACCAAGAATACAATCAAAATCCATCATATCTAACACAATCAATTGGTCTGTATTCCATACTCAGTATCAAACTAAATCACACAATCAGACACACTCTGACACGTCATTACAGTAGTTCCCATGGGTGTCGAGACATACAGAGGCATCAACAGTGGAGACGAGCATATATGATACCGGTCAATAAAAGCTTGTGCAATAAATGAATGTGATGCACCAGTATCAATCAAAAGTACAGTGGGATAGGTAAATAAACTACACTTACCTGCGATCACATCATTAGTAGTTTCCTCTGCTTGCTCCTTGTTCAGTGCATACACCTGAGCCTGAGGTGGTCCTGCTCTCTATTCTCCACCAGTCCGTGGAACAACCTGTGGTCTCTGCTGCACTGTACTTTCTGACATATTCCCTCTCATCTATTGTCCCCCAGCTTGAGGACAATCTCTTATCGTGTGTCCTGCCCTCCCACAGTGAAAACAAATCGGAGTATCAAGTTGTGGGCAATCTCGTTTAAAATGTGGTCCTCCACACTTAAAACATTGTAAACCTCGACCACTGCTACCACTACTGCCTTGGGATTGTCCTTGACCCCTCGTTCGCCACCCTTCCGCATAGCAAACTGTTTTCTACTAAATCTAGAGCAAGATGCACCTCCTCGTGATGCTTTAAACGGTTCCCCTCTGGGTCTCATGCTCTCTGATGTAGGTAGTTGGGATTGTCCTACATCCATCTTATAAACTCCAACTGCAATCTCAGCCATCTCAGCTCTTGTCAGCGCTTCCTCATAGGAAGTAGGGTTATTAGAAATCACCCTATCAAACAACTCATGTCTCAAGCCCTTCACAAACTGTATGATCTTTGCCTTTGTATTTGCCAGCGATATGCGGTACATATCATAACAAGGATGAATACTGCAAAGCATAATCAGACACTGTCATGGTTCCCTGTTTCAGATTAGTAAACTCATCTTCTTTCCTCTGCCTCGCAGCCACAGAGAAATAGTGATCAAGAAACGAGTTCTGAAGACATCCCAATCCACAGTCTGTCCTTGATCTCTCAGCTCAATCAATGTGGCTTTCCACCACATCATTTCTTTCTTCGCCAACTGGAACTCAGCCAAATGTAACCAAGCTGACTTGGCACATGGTGCTGATACAAAGATATGTTCCACACGTTCCAACCATTCCTCTGCTTGTTCCCCTGATTCAGTACCCTCAAACCGAGGTGGCTGATAACTCAGAAACTGGGTCAATGTTAATTCCCCAGGTAACAATACCTGTTCCATTGGCCCTTGCCCAAGTTGTGGTGGTGGCACAGGCGCCAGTCCAACACTAGCATTGCCACTCATGGCATCCCCAATATCATCGTGAGGTACTCTATCTGCCATCACTGCAAATACAGGATTACCAACAACAAACAAATATATAAAGCATGTCAGTATAACATCATATCAATACTCTCAACATGCTGTCAAGGTATTATGCAACTCCTAATGCACTTCCTCTACCCTTGTTCACCCCGTTCTCGAACCACTGCTCTGATACCACTAATATGGGGTCCTCGTTACTTAATCTGTTATGTATCAGTTCATTATACATATGTGATTAAGAAATAAGTAAATCATACACTGATTAAGTGTTTACTTATGTAGGTTGTTACAAGTTTACAAAACCATGTCATAAATATACATCAATATGTACAGCAAAACAACCTAGATCATTATAACTCCTAAGCAGTGGTTCAATCAGCTCGCGAATCGAATAAGACTCACAATCCCATCCTCCAACGTCTATGCCCTCACAGAAAATCACACAACATGAGTATATATAACACAGAGCCATCAATCAGTGCGATATCATAAGAAACATAAACGATAAAAGCACTATAAAATCAACGTGATTGGTGTTTTGTATCAGCATCATCAATGTAAAAATGTCATGACATGTCTCATCCAATCATCCTGTTATAACGAGATCGATATGAATATGTCTATCTCAGTCAATACGTCAGTGAACATCCTCACAATCTTCATATTAGCATCACATATCATAGTACCGTCCTCACATGTATAACAACCAGATCATATACCCAACCGGCGTATACCTCTCATGCCAAAGCATATGTAGCATACCTATCATGGCAACAATCCCAGCCAAAGCATACCTCACACTGGCATATCTATCGTGGCAATGATCTCAGCCAAAGCATATGCGACATATCTATCGTGGCATCCATCTCAACAATATAACCTCATACTGCATATGCATATGATACCACTAATCATATGTTATAATGCCCACATCATCATCACAATAATATCATATACTAGTACGTCAGAAGTGTACTTGTTATGCGACACAAAAGATATAAATTAGGCGTCAATGTCTAACAGCCTCGTTGCCCCGTCCCCTGTGATGATGCTACAACAACATCAACATATATTTGTTATACTAGGCTTCACAATCAATTCCAAATAAAGCTAAAATTTTGAAAAATATACACTCTCGCGATCGATCGCCAAAAGTGTTTTGTTTCCTTGTGATCGATCGCCTTGTTTTCACCGATCGATCGCCAAGTTATTTCACACGCCTTATTTTACTCTGTCTTCGGCGATCGATCGCCATAGGGCTCGCGATCAATCGCCGATGTCTGAACATTTCAGAACATGGTGATTTTGAGCATATCCTCATGGCTCTTCTCCTACAACTCAAATCAAACCATGAAAACTTACTCACAAAATTACCTAGCATCATATAAACATTTTTCTAGCATATTTCCAATCATTTCTTTGCATGATAACAAGTCTTAATGCAAGTCATAGAAGAATAGCAACCTCACATGCTTCAAGTTTCCATCAACTAAGCACATATACATCATATGCTATGAAATTCTTACCAAGAAGATATGAAGTCACTTCACTCAACTTTCTAGCTTGTTTACCAAGTGAAATCCAACCAAAAGATGCAAGAACAAGCAAGGGTTTTTGAGATGTGCTTGTGTAGAGATATGCTAGGTGAATTATGGTGTAGTATGTTTTCTAAATCTGATTTCCTCTTTAAATTAAAGTCTCAAATCTGAAATTGCATTACACATGTGCATCACAATCCAAATGCAGTTTCAAATACCACTCAACTTCATGTAACATGGCTTATTGTGCAACTATCTATCCTTCCTACCAATCATGTTCAACTAGCAACCATTCAACATCTCTACGATACTTCCCACATCAAACATGTATGAGCCACATCTAACAATGCCATATAATGTGTCTTAGTTCATACTATCTCCTACTAAACTTGCTTTAGCCCACATAAACATCAATTCTCTTGTACTCATACTCGGTTCATCCGAATCCGAGTCCATATCATACCGTAATTATATAATTACGCCATAACCATATCACACATGTATCTGTCGTATCAAGGCATTACAGTATTATAAAGATGTGTATTGACTAAAGGCAGTTGAACCGGGCTACTGTCAAGAATAAATACCCACACTGCCTAAGATCAGAAGTATTTGATCAGTTGTAAGAAACATCAATGTATAAGAAGAACGATTTTCACTCTGGTTACCATCAGTTCGAGTCAGAAGAGAAAATGTTCTCTAGGCAATTGGTCAAACCAGATATAGGCATTTTGAATTTTTGGTAATGTTGTGCAGTCTGAAAACTATACCAGTAGAGTTATGAATTTGAGGAATAAAGTATTCCGCAACTTTTGGGCGGAATTGTAATCATATTCATCAGTGGTATACTAGTGTATTCGAGATCCGAAAGGAACCACACAGAACATCTACAATTGGTTATTCAGACGCTTCGTGAAGCTCAAATTATATACCAAGTTATCGAAGTGTAAATCTTGGTTGAATTGAGTGTTATTTTGAGATAGGTGGTACCAGCTCACCGGATACCTGTGATCCCAGTAAAGTAGAGGTAGTAATAATTTGGCCAAGAGCAACCAGTGTACTCGAGATGTGAAGTTTTATAAGTTTGGCTAGCTTACAGGCTTTTATGGAAGGATATTCTAGGATAGCCTAATCTATTAACCCATTGACCAAGAAGAAATTTGAGTTTCATTTGGTAAGATGAATGAGAAAGCAGGTTTTATAAACTGAAACAGATGGGATACGTTCTGATGCATCATGAGGAGATGATTGCATATGCTTTGAGATAGTTGAAGCTAAAAGAATCATGATATCATGTTCATGAACTCGAACTTGTAGCCATTATTTTTGCTTGAAGATGTGGCAACGTTATCTGTATGATGAACAATTCATTATATACTGTGATTTTAGGAGTTTAAAATATCTATTATTCAGTCAGAGTTGAACATGAAATAGAAGTGATGACTAGATTTATAAAGAATTTGACTCTGATAGTCAATATCAATGAGGGAAAATGAAACTAGTAGCAGATGCGTTGAACCGAAAAGTGCAAGGTGCAATGGTAGCATAATGATTATGCTTTACAGTTTGAGTCACATCTGATTTTGAAGATCAGAAAGACTCGAAGGACATACCCATACATATATTGATTGAAGAAATTGGTTATGTTTCATCAACCAACTCGATTTTAGTATGCCATTTAGTGGTGGGTTGCGATTGAACAATCTGTAAATAACATCGAATCCTACCAATTCGAAAGAAGTATGACTGCAGAAAGCACACTATAGATGATAGTGTTATTATGGGGATGATGAATGTATCATTCTTGAGATCATATTTCTGATGGGATGGTATGAAGAAAGAAATTTCAGAATTTTGTGTGGCAAATTGTTTGACATGCCAGCAGGTCAAGATAAAAAGACGTGACCTAATGGAATACTACAAATTTGTAAGTGCCACAATGAACTTGTGAAATTTCTAGCTTTGAGTTTTATAACTCAATTGTTTAGATCAAACAGAGATTGTAAAACAAGTTGAATCAAATTGATTGACTATTCAGTACAAGATATTGATTTCATATGATTGTCCGTATGCCTATGAGAAACGACATGTTTAAGATGTGGATAATGTGGTTTAGTTACAGTGAGTTTCTGTAACAACTGTATCCGATAGAGATCTGAGGATAATATCCGAATTCGGAAAGTGTTTTCAGATTGTCATGGATACTAAGTTAGCAATGAGTATTGCTTATCATACCAGATTGATGGACAAACTGAGAGAATTATCCATACTTTGGAAGCTATGTCATGATTATTAGTGATGAATTTAGTGGGAATTGACAGAAATCACTATTCACTAGTAGAATTTTCCTATAATGTAAATTCCAGACAACTATCAGGATGGCATCGGTTGAAGTTTTGTAGAGCCAGAATTACCGATCGCTGATATGCTGAGATGAAATTGATAAGGAATATTTGGTACAACTTGAGAGTGTTGAGGGAAATGCCAGGAACGATAATTTCTGCAAAAACGAATGAATTGGCTTAACGTGAACAAACGCCAACAAGAGAAATATATCGATATAATTTCAACTTGAAAATCAGGTAAATCTGAAGATTTAACCATTACGATGACCGATGCAATTCTTTAATTACGATGACCGATACAATTCTTTAAGGGAGGTAAGATGTTTGCCTCAATATTTTTAACCTTGTGGGTCATAGAGATGTTTGGTTCAGTGGGTTATCGTTGACAATATAACATCAGTTGTCACTGATACATGATGATTCTTATTGTATCTATGAATGAGATTGAGACATCTCATATGATTTAGTTTGTTGAGTTATACTCAGTTTTGGCGATTTCGAGGACGAAATCATTTAAGAGGAGAAAAAGTGTAAGGCCCCGATGCTAATTAATCTGGATTAACTCTAATTAAGAAAATCCGTATAATTAAAAGTATAGACTTTGAATTAAAGAGTCCCGGACCTACGATGAGTCAATCAACTAGTGGAACAATGTTTGTAGTGCTTGTGCATGTGCATAATCACATGGCACTTGGAGAACACATGCCACTAATTAATTTAACAAATGTTTAATACATGATTTGGACCATTAATCTTGCAAGATAGTGATGTATTGACACATGGATTCCACAATACATCAAATAATAAAAAATAATTAAAAAAATAAAACCAATCCCAACCATCAGCCATCACTCATTGTATCAAGGCCACTCTCTCTCTCTCCCTTCCACTTAACCCATTTTCTCCACCTTCTCTCCTTGAGAATTTCAAATTCTCAGCTCTTTAGGCACCAAATCCTCTTGAAATTTTTAATGCATGTTACATGCAATTTAAGGATTAGAAGCTATAAGGCAAGGGTGATAGTTGGATGCAAGAATTTTCTGGTTGAAGCAATTTTGGGGGAGTTCAAGCTAGGAGGGAGCTATGAGTATTGTTTGGTGCTTCTAGCTGCAAGATAATTGAAGGTATAACATAATTTTTGATTTTTATCAACATGAATTTATATTTTAATGGTCGAATTATGGTGCAAAAATATGTGAAATTTATAGTAAGTTGCTGTAATTTTAAGTCTGCAGATTTTGTTAGCTCATACAGCAACTAGTGTCGAATTTTAGATTCATTAGCATTTGAATCTGACTTAGAGTCCTAAATAAAAGTTATAGATAATTGTGTTGTCTTTCTGTGGTTAAACTTTGAGACACTTTGGAGTTAAAATGTGTGAGATACTCATTTTACTAAGGAGTGCCAGAATTGACTCTTCATGTACTGTAAGTGCACATACAATGTAGAAATCTAAACTTTTGACAAAGTTTCCTTTCGAATTTGTTGACGGTCTTCAATAAAACTTGTAGATCTTTTAGTTTTATTGAATTGGAAAAAATAGAGGACTTAATTTGGACTCATTTCAATTAGTTATGAATTTTATACTTTAAGTGATCAATCTGTGTCCTTCATGTGGGCGAAAATGCACATGCAATGTGTTCTTTGGGTTCCTGAGCATTTTTGGCAGGGAATTCCGGAAAATGTATAGAAATAAGAATTGTAGTGCTTTGAGTTGGCTGCCTTGTGCCACTGGAATCACCAAATTTGAATTTAAAATGGAAACGTTGTGACGATTTTACTAAAACCGCTCAAAATGGAAAACAGATTTTCAAAGGCTACGTTTTTGGTGTTTAAACTACTTTTAAATGGAGGAATCAGCTTGACATCATAAGATAAGAAATGAATTCCTTTGATTTTGAACTTTGAGCACGGGAATCGGGTCATTTGGATGTTGTATGAATTTATAGTGATTTTTCTACGAAAATGGGTCAAGCTGAAAATTAAACAAATCGCTAAGGGTCAAATATTTAGATGTTGGATTTGATTCAATGCATTATTTGAACACTTAGTGTCATTTGGAATTTACACGACCAGGTTAATAGATTCCAGGGTTGATTTGAGGAGTATTCCGTAGATTAGCTTGGGATATGAGGTACGTAGATGTGATATCCCCGAAATAAATATGTGCTTTTGAGCACTAATGGTGTTGTAGTATTAATTACCCTTGTTGTTTAATTATCCGTTTCGGTAGAAATTGTAGTCATGCGGTGGGCGTGACCGGGTTTTTTTCCCATTTCGGGATGCATTCGTTGCATGTTGGGAATTGTGTTTTTTTTTAGTAGGATTTGTTTGGAGTGGGTTTTATAATTATTTTGTGTAGAGCATGATTAATATGAGTCTTAGTGCATATTTAAAAAGGGGTTTTAAAAATGTCATGTTGGGCATAATTTTACACACCATGCTAACAACTTGTATATGGATTAATATATTAAATCCCACTTTTCCTCCTTTTAATTCCATCCACACCTTTATGCTCCTTTATGTCAAAACTCATCCAACATCCTATCCAAAACCTTAGCAAGGAGAGAAGGAGAAAACTCTGGAAAATAGTCCTTTTTGTGATTTCTTGCAAAAATCTTGAAGCTCAAGTGGTAAGCTACCAATATAGTAAAGTTTTGTTGGATATTGGTTAGTTTTGTGTCATATTTTTGGGGTATGAGGGGTGGATTTTGTTGTATATTGTTGTATGTGTTTGAAGGTTGTGTTTTGAAATGTTTTGAGGTGTTATAGTTGAGATTTTGGTAGTTTGATGTTGTGAGTTGGAAAGCTTTATGTTGGTTTGAGTTGGCTTTGTGTTGGTGAAGTTTGGGCAGCAAAATGGGTGATTTTTCGAGCTTCTGGACTTGGCGATCGATCCCCCCGAAGTAAGCGATCGATCGCATGTCACCAGTAGCATTTTAAAACGAGGAGCGATCGATCGCTGGATTTGGCGATCGATCGCCTAGAACCAGAAGCGAATGGCGATCGATCGCTATTTTGAAGTGATCGATCGCTTCGAAAATAGCGATCGATCGCCGCTGGCCAGAATGCAAATTGTTGATGTTTTGTGGAATTTTTGGTAATGATTCGTATATTGGCTTCTAATATTGATTTGTGTGATTGTGTAGAACCATCCCAGGTACCAACAACATCAAGGAGATAAAGTTCTTCAACTTCTCTACTTTTGAGATTAAGGTACGTAGTGAGACCTACGGGCATCGGACGGTAAAACGTGTTTACGTTTTTGATTATGTATATCATGGATAATGAGTCCTTGCATGTGATGGTATATGTGAAATAATAGTGACATATCATGATAATGGAATCAACTGTTGTGTTTGATTATTGTGGTGAGAAATGATGAATGTTCCGGTAGTTGTTATCTCCGAGCGAGGGAGGTACTTGCCGCTGTCATATGAAGCGATGGTAGTATGATATTTGTTGCTGTCATGTCGAAGCGATGTACATGCCGCTGTCATAGTCGAAGCGAGGGATATCATATGATGCCGCTATATGTCGAAGCGAGGGGTCCTAAAATTGAAACAGGACCGGAACAGTCACATTTCTAGAGATCATTGTGGTTATAATTGGAATGTGGTACCAATCATTTACACTATGAGCTAATGATTTATGCATGAGCTTTTGAAACAGGAACAACAATCAAAATGTGCTAGTGTGGTATAACAGGAGCATATCTATTAAACGTCTCATGCACTTAATTATATTATTGTGTTTGATTGTGTTGAATGGTGATGTATATGCTCATGGTGGGTTGTTCCTGTAGGTACACCTTTTGGGCTTGAAGGGCTAAGGGCTGGGTTGAGGCAGTGAGCTTCGAGGAGCATTAAAGGAGTAGGATACAGGATTTTGTATAGTCTCTACAAAGTCATTATTAGCTCATGTAACAACCGGAATCCTTAAATCATTTTTAGTGCATGCTAAGCCCTAATTATGTCATTATTACGTGGTTAAGGTATCGAGGCCTTACATTAGTGGTATCAGAGCAGTGGTTAGAGAACCCGGGAATGAGTGAAGGGTAGCCTTAGCAATAGGTTGGCTAGGTGCTCTTTTTTAAACATATTTTATGCATGTAGTGCATATAGAGTATATAAATGTTATACTAACATGTTTTAGTTATTGTTACTCATGTTATCTAACGGCGTATTATATGAACTGCTTTTAGTGTCATTGTTAACCCTTGTGTTACAGCATGGCAGCAAATATCGATATAGGAGACGCGGTGAGTGTTAATGCAAGTGCTGGCCGTACAAATCCCCTACCGCCGCCAGCCTTGGGCGAAGAGCCGTCCGAACAGCAGTTATTGCCGGGGGAACTGAGTTTGACTCAATTCCTAGCATATCGACCCCCGATATTTCAAGGAACTGAAACAGGGGAACTGGCCGAGGAATGGTTAGAGAGGATGGAACAGATATTTGTAGCAGCCCCGTGTGCGAAGACAGCCTGGATAAGGCTAGCGGAGTTCCAATTGGCCAAGAAGGCGCTGATGTGGTGGAAGACCACAGTGATTGAACAGGAGGCTCAGGGTCAGGAAATAAACTGGAAGCTGTTTAGAACTCGATTTCTGACCTGATACTTTTCAGCTGCTGCACGACAGGCTAAAGAGGATGAGTTTACTAACTTAAAGCAAGGTGCCACGCCGGTATCAGATTATGCTCTTCAGTACTGTTCCTTACTCAGATATGTACCCCATGTTGCTACCAGTACTCAAGCGAAGATGAGACACTTCATGAAGGGCTTGAGACCGATGTTGTATGATCGGGTGATCACTTATGGCCCGACTTGTTTTGATGATGCCCTTGCACGGGCCGAGCTGGCGGAATTGGGAGCTAGTGCTTATCCGAATACCATACCACCTCCAACAGCCCCACAGAGACCTACCTCGGATAATTTGAAGCCAAGGGGTGATCAGTTCAAGTCAAGGGGGAATTCATCGGCTTCCAGATTCAGTGGTAGACGGCCGGATGTTCGTGGAAGGGGAAATCGTGTAAGTTATGCCCCACCTCATAGGGGACAATCTCAAGCTGGCAGTTTTGGGAAAGTTAACTGTTTTCTGTGCGGAGGACCCCACTCGGTGAAAGGATGCTCCGCTTGTTATGAGTGTGGTAAACATGGTCATTTGGCCCGGAATTGTCCTACTCGGGGAGGACCACAGAACACTATGGGGAGACCTTCAGACAGGCCAGTGCAACAAAGACCACCGTTTACACCGAGGCAGTTTGGAGGTCAGCCTATGGGGCCGCCTCAGGGGCAAGTCTATGCACTGACTAGGGAACAGGCTACAGCGGCTCCGGAGGAAGTGATAGCGGGTACGTGTCTTTTATTTACGCACCCTGCTTATATATTGATAGACACAGGTGCGTCACACTCCTTTTTGTCGACGAGTTTTGTGGAGAGGCACCTCATATGCACTTCTCCGTCACCCACGCCTCTTGTGGTCTCGACACCCGCTGGAAAGAGTATGATTGCTGATCGGTTTGTCGTTGACGGCCTCATTTATTTTGAGGGCAATGAGTTGAAGTCAGATTTGATTGTTCAGGGAATGTCAGACTTTGACTGCATTGTGGGCATTGATGTACTGAACAGGTATCAGGCAGTGGTGGACTGCAGACAGAGAACAGTACGGTTCAGATCTGATTTGGGAGTTCAGTGAACTTTTTATGGGGATGGTTCCCGCTCAAAAATCCCATTGATATCGGCGATCAAGATGGCTCAGCTATTGGAACGTGGGCATATGGGTTATCTTATCTATGACATTGATGTTGCTGATAAGAAGGATGAGTTAAGGGTCGAGGATGTACCTGTAGTCGCGGAGTTTGCCGACGTATTTCCGGAGGAGATTCCAGGATTCCCACCGGCTAGGGAAGTCGAGTTTGGGGTTGAATTACTAAATGGGACATCCGCTATTTCTCGTGCCCCTTACAGGATGGCACCAGCAGAGTTAAGGGAGTTGAAAGAGCAGCTTCAGGAACTCCTTGATAAGGGTTACATACGCCCCAGCGTATCGCTTTGGGGTGCGCCTGTATTATTTGTGAAAAAGAAAGATGGATCGATGCGTCTGTGCATCGATTACAGACAATTGAACAAGGCCACAGTGAAGAATAAATACCCTCTTCCGCGGATCGATGACTTGTTTGATCAGTTACATGGCACGAGGTTGTATAGTAAAATTGATTTGAGGTCGGGGTACCATCAGATTCGAGTTCGAAAGGAAGATGTGCAGAAGACAGCATTCCGGACCCGTTATGGACATTATGAGTTTTTGGTCATGCCGTTTGGAGTGACGAACGCCCCGGCTGTCTTTATGAGCTTGATGAACTGAGTGTTCCAACCATACCTTGATCAGTTCGTCATAGTTTTTATCGACGACATACTCATCTACTCTAGGAGTGAGAAAGAGCACGAGAATCATTTGAGAACAGTGCTTCAGATTCTTAGGGACAATCGGTTGTACGCCAAGCTCAGCAAGTGTGAATTTTGGTTGAGTAGTGGTGTGTTTTTGGGGCATGTGATCTCTAGTAATAGGATATCTGTGGATCCCAGGAAGGTAGAGGCAGTGATGGATTGGTCTGCGCCTACATCTGTGCCCGAGATCCGGAGCTTCCTTGGTTTAGCGGGTTATTACCGACGTTTCGTCGAGGGATTCTCTAAGATCGCTAAACCGTTGACGCAGTTGACTCAGAAAGGATTTCCGTTCTTGTGGTCTGAGGCATGTGAGCAGAGCTTCCAAGAGTTGAAGCACCGGTTGACTACAGCACCTGTATTGGTGATTCCTTCGGAGAACGAGAGGTTTGCTCTGTACACAGATGCACCATTGCAGGGTTTGGGCTGTGTACTGATGCAGGATAAGCACGTGGTGGCTTATGCTTCGAGACAGTTGAAGCCTCATGAGACCAGATACCCAGTTCACGATTTGGAACTGGCGGCTATCATTTTTGCCTTGAAAATTTGGCGGCATTATCTATATGGTACTTCATTTACCATTTATACGGACCATAAGAGCTTGAAGTTCTTATTCACCCAAGCGGAACTCAATATGAGGCAGATGGATGGACTTGCTCAAGGACTATGATTGCGAGATCGAGTACCATCCAGGGAAGGCGAACCTAACAGCTGACGCCTTGAGTAGAAAGGTGAAGTATACTGCGGAGGATGTTATTCAGTTATCAGCCATGATGATTTCCTGTTGTCATCTGGGATATGACTTTGACGTAGATACATCACCAGTACATGTATCGACCCTATTGGTAGAGCCGGACATCTTTGAATCTATCAGGAAATCTCAGATGTCAGACGTTGAGGTGCAGAAATGGTTATCATTATTACGTCTGGGTCGGTCGTCAAAGCTCAGAGTGGCAGAAGATGGTTCTTTGAGGCTTGGTAATCGTTGGGTAGTGCCGAAGGCACCGGAGTTGCGTCAAGGGATCTTGCATCGTGCTCATAGCAGCAGGTTTAGCATACATCCAGGTGGGAGAAAGATGTACAAGGACTTATGCGACCAGTTTTGGTGGAGGCGGATGAAAAGAGACGTCATCACCTTTGTCAAGAAGTGCTTGATTTGTCAGCAAGTAAAAGCGGAGAGGCAAAGGCCTGGTGGCGAGTTGAAGAGTTTAGAAAAACCAGAGTGGAAGTGGGAACACATATCTATGGACTTCGTGACCCACTTGCCAAGGACTGCCTCGGGATTTGATGCGATCTGGGTGATCGTGGATAGACTGACGAAGGTGGTTCACTTCATCCCTTATTTTATGTCGTACACATACTTAAAGATGGCCCAATTGTATGTACGGGACGTGGTGAGGTTGCATGGGATTCCAGTCTCGATTGTGTCTGACAGAGACCCACGGTTCACATCGCATTTTTGGGAAGGCCTTCAGTCACCTTTGGGTACGGAAGTGAGACTGAGTACAGCTTATCACCCTCAGACAGACGGCCAGACAGAGCGTACCATACAGACTCTCGAAGATATGTTGAGGGCATGTGTGTTGGAGTTTGACACTCCGTGGCAAGATTCAGTGCCACTAGTAGAGTTCTCTTATAATAACAGCTATCAGGCAAGCATTCAGATGGCTCCATTAGAGGCTCTTTACGGTCGACGTTGCAGGTCACCGTTGTACTGGGAGGACTTGACTAGTAAGACGGTCGGGGGACCGGATTTGATTCGAGAAATGGAAGAGAAAATCAAAGTGATCCGTCAGAAAATGAAAGCAGCTCAGGATAGGCAAGCAGCTTATGCTAATAAACGGCGGCGACTATTGGAATTCCAAGTGGGAGATAAGGTATTTTTGAAGATCTCACCTTTCAGAGGTGTGGTTCGTTTTGGTATGCGAGGGAAGTTGTCTCCGAGGTATGTTGGGCCATATGAGATATTGCAGCGCATCGGTACTTTGGCTTACCGTTTGGCTCTACCGCCGTCATTGTCTGGTATACATGACGTCTTCCATGTCTCTATGTTGCGGAAGTATGAGCCAGATCCGTCTCATGTTTTACAGCCCTCAGAGGTTCAGTTGGGTTCAGATGTGTCCTATGTTGAACGACCAGTCAGAATTCTGGATCGAGAGGATCGCAGACTTCGAAGCAAGGTTATACCGATGGTGAAGGTTCAGTGGGATCGTCGGGGTGTCGAAGAGGCCACGTAAGAGACGGAACGGCATATGATGTAGCACTATCCGGAACTATTCACTTGTATGTGATTTATGTTTAGTTTCGATTTAGTGGGTGCATATGGATTTCGAGGACGAAATCTTATAAGTAGGGGAGTATTGTGATATCCCCGAAATAAGTATGTGCTTTTGAGCACTAATGGTGTTGTAGTATTAATTACCCTTGTTGTTTAATTATTCGTTTCGGTAGAAATTGTAGTCATGCGGTGGGCGTGACCGGGTTTTTTTCCCATTTCGGGATGCATTCGTTGCATGTTGGGAAATTGGGTTTTTTTTTAGTAGGAATTGTTTGGAGTGGGTTTTATAATTATTTTGTGTAGAGCATGATTAATATGAGTCTTAGTGCATATTTAAAAAGGGGTTTTAAAATGTCATGTTGGGCATAATTTTACACACCATGCTAACAACTTGTATATGGATTAATATATTAAAATTCCACTTTTCCTCCTTTTAATTCCATCCACACATTTATGCTCCTTTATGTCAAAACTCATCCAACATCCTATCCAAAACCTTATTTTCGTTTCTTAGCAAGGAGAGAAGGAGAAAACTTTGGAAAAGAGTCCTTTTTGTGATTTCTTGCAAAAATCTTGAAGCTCAAGTGGTAAGGTACCAATATAGTAAAGTTTTGTTGGATATTGGTTAGTTTTGTCATATTTTTGAGGTATAAGGGGTGGATTTTGTCGTATATTGTTGTATGTGTTTGAAGGTTGTGTTTTGAAATGTTTTGAGGTGTTATAGTTGAGATTTTGGTAGTTTGATGTTGTGAGTTGGAAAGCTTTATGTTGGTTTGAGTTGGCTTTGTGTTGGTGAAGTTTGGGCAGCAAAATGGGTGATTTTTCGAGCTTCTGGACTTGGCGATCGATCGCATGTCACCAGTAGCATTTTAAAACGAGGAGCGATCGATCGCTGGATTTGGCGATCGATCGCCTCGAACCAGAAGCGAATGGCGATCAATCGTTATTTTGAAGCGATCGATCGGTGAGGCTCGCGATCGATCGCTTAGAAAATAGCGATCGATCGCCGCTGGCCAGAATGCAAATTGTTGATGTTTTGTGGAATTTTTGGTAATGATTCGTATATTGGCTTCTAATATTGATTTGTGTGATTGTGTAGAACCATCCCAGGTACCAACAACATCAAGGAGATAAAGTTCTTCAACTTCTTCACTTTTGAGATTAACATACGTAGTGAGACGTACGGGCATCGGACGGTAAAACGTGTTTACGTTTTTGATTATGTATATCATGGATAATGAGTCCTTACATGTGATGGCATATGTGAAATAATAGTAACATATCATGATAATGGAATCAACTGTTGTGTTTGATTATTGTGGTGAGAAATGATGAATGTTCCGGTAGTTGTTATCTCCGAGCGAGGGAGGTACTTGCCGCTGTCATATGAAGCGATGGTAGTATGATATTTGCCGCTGTCATGTCGAAGCCATGTACATACCGCTGTCATAGTCGAAGCGAGGGATATCATATGATGCCGCTATATGTCGAAGCGAGGGGTCCTAAAATTCCGCTGTTGAAACAGGACCGGAACAGTCACATTTCTAGAGATCATTGTGGTTATAATTGGAATATGGTACCAATCATTTACACTATGAGCTAATGATTTATGCATGAGCTTTTGAAACAGGAAAACAACAATCAAAATGTGCTAGTGTTGTATAACAGGGAGCATATCTATTAAACGTCTCATGCGCTTAATTATATTATTGTGTTTGATTGTGTTGAATGGTGATGTATATGCTCATGGTGGGTTGTTCCTGTAGGTACACCTTTTGGGCTTGAAGGGCTAAGGGCCGGGTTGAGGCAGTGAGCTTCGAGGAGCATTAAAGGAGTAGGATACATGATTTTGCATAGTCTCTACTCTAGGAGTAGTGTAAATCTACAACTTAGTATTCATGATTTGGAATGTAACTAATAGATTCTTGGAATTTTATTCTTGGCCTATAATCCTATTAGCTCATGTAACAACCGGAATCCTTAAATCATTATTAATGCATGATAAACCCTAATTATGTCATTATTACGTGGTTAAGGTATCGAGGCCTTACAGTAGAAATGAGTTTTATTATGACATCTGACGAAGACGTGTAATGATATTATTGTATGATTTTACATGTCATTAATTGATTTATATGATTTAATTGTCACTATGTGATTCTTATGTGACTATATGACATGTTGAGATACATTGTAGTACATGATATGTGAATTATATGATATGTATTGATTTTCACATGAGATTGCATGACATAATGAGTTGCATATATCATATGATGCATATATGATTCATGGGCATATAATATTGATCTATCCACTTCTTTGATATCCTTGATGATGAGTGACTTGATTTACTCTGAGTGTCGGGGACGACGTGCACGGCGATGAAAGGCAGTGTAGGTAGCGACTGTAGTCACGCGTGTTGCTACCGGACCTAGACACGAGGGATGACGAGCACAACACATGATTAGTCTCCTAGCGCAAAGTGTGTGTGCTGTCACCCTCTGCTCGAGCTGATATTGATTGATGATACCTTCCTTTGGACTCCGGTATTGGTATCTTGAGATTCGATTCTTTATACCCATTCATACATCGCATTCATACATGGTATGCATTGCATGATACTTTGTCATTCTTGACATGATCTATTTATTTCTCGTACTGGGTTCTGACCCCCGTAGTGGGGGCTGCCATGTCTTTTGTTGTTCGGGCATGACATGTGTTATAGGTAGACAGATGTTGGATGCTCGTGAGGAAGCATCTTAGAATACCTGAGTTCAACTTTGGTATGTTGAGTCTGAGTCCCGGTAGTTAGAGTACTTTTTATTACATTTTAAATTAACAGGGTATGCCCCGAATATCTGTATTTTAAGTATTTTATTACTGGTCGGTTATATATTCGATGCTTATGTGATGCGTAACATGGTGAATTGGGAAACTGAAATTACATATTTTCATTATCCATATATATGTATGACCTAAAATCGAAAAATTTATGCGCCATTTGACAAGATATTTGAAACAAATCTTCTGTTGTTTGCGTAAATTAATCATTATGTGATAATTAAACACCACATTAGGATCGTGTCCTCACAATAAGCTTGAGATCGATTTATGTTTTTTATTTATATCATGCACCGCTTAATATTTATTTGCTAAAGAAAAGCGCGATCAAGTTTTTGGCGCAGTTGCCGGGAACTAACTTTAGTAATATCATACGAGGAACCATTGCTTTTTTTTTTTTTTACTTATTTATTTGTAAAAAAATTAAATTATATTTATATTTTATTGTTTTGTCTTTTCTTAAGAGGTGCTTGTGTTTCATCACCAAGTCTTCACAAGTTTTGCCCAACAACCTTCCGAGCCTTGCTATGAAGTTTAGGAGAGATTCAACAATTTGACGAACACGTTCCAGTACCATGGTTTTTCAAACTATTTCAATGGATTGGATGCAGATACATAATGATGGGTATTGAATGAAGCTTTAGCAGCTGGGAGCCCTCTATTTGATAAAGATGAGGGCAGTGTGTTGCACCTGTTCACTTATGCATATTTCCAAAAAATATAAAATATGTTTTCACAAAAAAACTCCTCTATTTTTTTTTAAATACTGCACAAACCCCCCTCGATTATTACAACTAAATAGATTTTATTTAATCTCGTTAAAACTATATGCAGGTTTTAGAAAACAAGTTCTTAAACGTTCATATATATTCTATAGGTTTATATATAACTTATTTTTTGTTTATATATATGTTTATTATTGTAAAAACATATCTTATGATTTTTTGGATATATGCATATTTTTTATATGTGCAATTGTTGTTTATTCAATATATCCAAAAATTGATAAAAAAAAAATTAAAGTTAAATAGGTCAATAAGCATGCATACATTAAAAGAAAAATTTAGAATATTATTCATAATCTATTTTAAAATTGCACCACAAAAAATATTCACTTTAAAATTTTGAATATTGTTCGTTTTAAACTAAAAAGAACAAATCATTACAGAAAAGAAGAAAATAATGAAGATACAGAAAAATTGGAGAGTATATTAAAGTTTTGTGCATGATTTATGAAAATAGAGGGATTTTTTTTGCTTATTTTTTATAACACAGTGAGGTTTCATGCCGAGTTTAAGAAACATGTGGTTTTTTTGTCTCTTTTGTTAATATAAGGAAATTTTGAGCATATTTACTATAATACAGGAAGAGATTTACGTCGAGATTTAAGCAGTGTTTTCAAAATCGGACCGGGCATGAAACCGGTGCCCTTACTGGTTACAGGTTCGATCGGTTCAACCGATGGAACCATTGATTCAACCGGTGATGACGTCAGCATTATGTAATATCTATTTTAAGTTTTGTAAAATATATATACCATATATTTTACTATAGTTTCAAGTTGTTCACATAAAAAAATATAGTTACACCAATATAATATGTCAAACTTTAAAAATCAGATAAAATGAAATGTCTAACATAAAATAATAATAATAATAAAACATCTAAAAAAATAACAAATAATGCCAAAGAAGATCAATATACCAAAATTATAATAAAATATTTAAAATATTATGAAATTATTCACCTATATTATAATTTACGAGAAACTAAGCATGTTTATATATAATATACAAGACACAGTTTTTGAATTATATGAAATTTTTGATAAAAACACGCATAAAATATTATTTTGTAACCATTTCAATAACAATAAATTATATATAATATATTTTGTTCTACAAATTTGATTTATAATTTTAAAAAAATAAAAAAGATTTAAAATTTTAAAAAGGAAAGAAAAATGAAGGAACATAATGGTTCAACCAGTCAACCGATTCACTGGTTGAACCGATGTTTTACCGGTTTAATCTGGTTCCCACTGGTTTTTTATCAAGGTGGTTTTGAAGGGTCAACCGGACTGGATCAAACACTGGTTACATGTTAAACCGGTTGAACCTGCCGGTTCGGACCGATTTTCAAAACACTGGATTTAAGAAAATATAAATGTCTTTTTATATATTTTGTTAACATAAAATAGTTTTGTGCATATCTTTACTATATTATAAAGGGAGAACCCCTTAGACTAACTGATTTGGTATGACACATGTGAAATACCGATTATAACTGTGATATCCCCGAAAAGATTATATGCAATTTGGGCATTAATTATGTTTATGTGATTATTTATGGTGATTAATTAATTTAATGTGTTGGAATTAATTATTATGGTGAAATGCTTAGTCACATGGTGGGCGTGACGTGGTAATGCATTTCAGGGTGCATGTAATGCATGTTGGGAATTTTGGGTGCTAGCATGGTTTAATTGTGATGGTTGATAATTAATTGGGAAAGCATGTATTTTAATTGAGATTTTGTTGCATTTCTGGAAAAATGCTTTTAAAATATCAAGTTGGGATATTTTATACATCATGCTAATTAATTGGGTACCATACTACTTTAAACCCACTACTTTAAACCCACTTATAACCCTTTTTCACCTCACCCTCCCATCACTCTTTATCATCCAACTTTCCCAACCCTAACCCCCAAAAACCCACTCTCACGTTTGAATCAAAGGGAAGAGGAGGAAACTTTGCAAAAATCTTGGTGGCTTGATTTCTTGGTGAGATTTGAAGCCTAGAAGCGGTATGAGTTCCTCCTTGGTTGGTTTTGTATGTGTTGGGTTTGAAATGGGTTTATTTTAAGGATTTGGAAATGGTTTGGTTTCAAAAATGTGATGTTTTGATTTGGGTTTTGGATTTGTTGTTGTATTGGTTGGGGTATGGTTTTTGATGTGGTTTATGTTGATTTTGGAGTTCTATTCAATATGTGTGATATTGATTTGTTGATGTTATGTTGGAGGTTTTTGGTGTTTGGGTGTTAATGGTGGGGATAGATTTGAAGAAAATGGTTTGGAGAAGATGAGGTGTGTAAAATGGCCAAAAATCGCGTGTACAGCCTTCCGCGATCGATCGGGACATTTTCTCGATCGATCGCGAGCCACAGGGAGGCTCCAGTAAGCTTGTGTTAGGATCGGAGGCGTGTTTAGAAGGGGGGGGGGGGGGTTGAATAAACACTGCCCTCAATTTCTGATCTTCAACTGATTACTGCAAACTGTTAAGTGATGCAGTAGCTTCTCAATCAAATAAGCAAGTCAGCAGACACTAAGTGAAGTGCAGAATACGTCTGCTGCACTTGTGAGTTAACGAAAGTAAACAATAAAAAACAAGTAAAGAACACAGAGATTGTTTCTGGAAGTTCGAAGCACAACGCTTCTACGTCTCCCCTTCTTCCTTTGCAGGAAGGATACACTAGAAGACTTTGGTTTACACTTTACAGTATACAACCTCCTTAGGCTTTCACACAGCTTAGCCTAAACTCCTAGCAACACAATGTATATGAATTGTTTACAATGTAAACTATCTAACACTCCTTTGAATGACTATTACACTTGTACGCTTTGAGTGTTCTTGAACGATCTTTCAGCAGTACACCAGTTTTAACTTGATTCTTTGATATACCAGTAGGTGTTCCTTGCTATAGCTGAATCTTCAGAGAATTATGACTTGATAAACTTATCTGTTTGAATGTATAGAATATTCGATTGTCAGTGGATTCAACTCTTTTCTTCATTCATTCAGCATCTGTATTTATAGACTTTATTTCCAACGGTAAACTTTCTTGGTATGGAAGGTTCAGCGTAGAATCTGTTTTCTTCTCCATTTTATCTTCCTTCCATTTTTGTTCAGCAACGGCTCTTACAATCTGACGGAATTGGTGGCGATGATTTCGTAGTGCTCGTCGCTCTGTTGTACCTTTGTCAGACTGAATTGTACTTACTTTGTCTTCAATCCGCTGCTGGATTCACTTCAACTTGTCTTGTAACTTCAGTACCAGTCGTACTTTTTAGCTCAGTAGATGTTGGTTAGACTTGATGAAAGACTTCATGCAGTAGATGTCTTTATCCGGTGGAAGTCTTTATCCGGTGGAGTAATAATACAGTGGTTGTCTATTCCAGTAGATGTCTTTATCCAGTGGGTGTCTCAGTCCGGTAGATGTCTTCATCCAGTAGGTGTCTTCATCCGGTAGATGTCTTCATCCGGTAGGTGTCTTCATCCGGTAGATGTCTTCACCCGGTAGATGTCTTCAGCCGGTAGATGTCTTCACCGGGTAGATGTCTTCACCCGGTAGATGTTTGTAATCACCAAAACTTAGAAATCGTTTCCCAACAATTTCCCCCTTTTTGGTGATGACAAAACTAAGCAATAACGATCTCATACTCGAATAGTTTAAACGGTGAATCCTGAAAAGACTTGAAGACATAATGGAAAAGAAATTTTCATTTGTTATAAATATAAGCAGATTACAAGTTGTAATCAAACTGGACAATTGAGAGAGATTCATCTTCATTTAAGATGAATTCTGATAACTAGATACAACTTAATGACAAATCTATTTCTACAAAACTATAGCTGATACGTGACAAATTTTAAACAAATAGTGTAGACCGGAGAGCTTCAATCCACCTAGTTGCGGAGAGGAAGAGCTTCGATCCACCTTGTTTCAGGGAGGGAAAACTTCGATCGGGGAGAGTCAAATGTATATTCATCAGGCCTCCATGGTTCATGGATTCACCTATGAGAATACTCTATCTCTGTTTTCCCCCTTTTTGTCATCAGCACCCAGATAACTCCTGATTGTAGTTCCTGACGGATGAGGAGCATCATAACAGGATCCAAACGCTGAAGCTTAACGGAGCTGGGTTAGATAAGTAATCAACCCATGAGGGGTTGATTTAGATAAGTAATAAACCCATGAAAATGAATAATTGCATAGATGAAACCAAGGAATTTTCAAGGAGTTGAAAATAATCATGATGAGTGAATGTGTGGTATAAACACAAAAAATGAAGCATCTATTTATAGAAGAATGCAATTAATTGAACACAATAATGATGTGACGATACATATGGAAAAGTTTAAATGAAAACAGTAAAAAGATAAGAGTAATTAATAAGGGTTCAAAAAACGATACTATTTGCGTCCGAACCAATGTCTGGAATAGTCGCGTTGTTCGGTAGACGGTTGGCGCGGACTGTAAGTAATCCAAGAGCATACAACGCAGCGGAATAAAATTTTATGGATTACTAACCAGCAGTCTATACATAGGATTCATATCGGATAAAGGAATAACAAGTGTCTTACCCTTGTAGCGTGTTTGAAGCAGAATCCACGGAGCAGCACCACGTCCTACGCCTTCTCCGAGTCACTAGCAAAACTTAATGAGTTTTGCCTCAACGGTATCCACACGATCAAATCGGGTGAAGGGAAAGTTTAAGAACAAGTTGCTAGACAAGTTCTTAAACCAATACACAAAGCAAACTCGATTCACAATCGAATGATGGCACAATACCACCAAGAACCACACGGCTATGATGGAGGCCGAGAGTTCGAGATGGTGCGGCCGAGAGCTTCCAATATTTTAGGTTGAATGATATTGAATTGTGTCTTACAATTAATCATAACCTTTGTATTTATATTATAAGGCTTTTAATTAAGGTTCAAGACTTTCTTAAAGTCTTATGGGCCCAAACCCATGATTTAATTAAAACCTTTTAATCACTTAATTAAGACTCTTCTTAATTAATTAATTCATCCAATGAATTTAATTTCCCTTCTCGATTTAATCTTTTGTGCGACCCGATAGGATCTTGTAATGTTGGCAGTGACATAAAATCTCATTTTATGTCGCAAGCATTGAGCGGTATCTAGCAACACATCAATGCTACCCAAATTACAAGAATGTCAATGACTCGACATAACCTTTAGAACTTGTGATAATATTAATCATGTAACTCAATCCCTTTGTCCTTTGTGTTTAGATTGAACACGAGTCATGGAATAGTCATACTCGTATATCCAATCTTTATTTCTTGATCCCCAAGTAGAACTAGAATAAACGAATAAGCTCGATATCTCATATCGACTCATTCGAGCATGGCCATGCATTTTAGTTCTCACTTGATCAAGGGCCAAACACATCTCCTGTTATATAGGAGGGACAAATCCTATCTCGATCAGTCAACATCCCTCTACATAATTCGTAGTGTATCCAATAGTCGCCTTTATAGAATACCCTGTTACGGGTAACGTTTGACGATATCAAGATACATAACTCCTTATGTTGGGATCTCTGATGATCACAAGTCGTAAGGATTACATACATTATTATCATTATGAGAATTGCATATGACGATCATATAACTATCCATGTTGCATTCTCATGGTGGGTCTGTCCAGTACATCGTTCTCTAACATGTACCCATATGTTGATTTGATATCTCATATCAATGAACAATTCATCGATCAACACATACTAGTCTCAACGTATTATCATTATCCCTATTCATGATAATACTTGACTAGGGACATCTTTAAGAATAATACAATATTATTCTAAGGACATTAACTTATATATTAATTCACATTGCACAGTTAAAAGAATAATATATAATAATGAATTGCCATTCATAAAATCATATTACATTGTATGTCATAAACAATCATCTAATGATATGTCTTAGGGCATATCCCAACAATCTCCCACTTGCACTAAGACCACTCAGACATATACCTAATGCCTAGAGATCTAGTATGACGATCATGCTTCTGCTGTGACAGTGGCTTCGTCAATGGGTCAGATACATTATCATCTGTTGGTACTTTGCATATTTTAACATCTCCCCTTTCAACGATTTCTCGAATGAAATGGAACCGCCTAAGTATGTGTTTGGATCTTTGGTGAGATCTTGGTTCCTTAGCTAATGCGATCGCTCCATTGTTGTCACAATAGAGTTCTATCAGATCTTTAATGCTAGGCACCACTCCAAGTTCAGAAATGAACTTCCTCATCCAAACAGCTTCCTTTGCTGCATCCGAGGCAGCAATATACTTAGCTTCCGTTGTAGAATCGGCTACTGTTTCTTGCTTTGAACTCTTCCAGCTCACAGCACCTCCATTAAGGCAATACACATATCCAGATTGCGATCGAAAATCATCTTTGTTGGTTTGGAAGCTTGCATCAGTGTAACCCATTACATTGAGCTCTTCCTCACCTCCATAAATCAAGAATGTATCCTTAGTCCTTCTCAAGTACTTCAGGATGTTCTTGACAGCAATCCAGTGACCTTCACCTGGATCAACTTGATATCTGCTCCTCATGCTCAAAGCATACGATACATCGGGACGAGTACATATCATGGCATACATGATAGATCCAATAGCTGACGCGTATGGAATCTTACTCATGCGTTGTCTCTCATCTGATGTTGAATGACACTGTTCCTTCGAGAGATAAATGCCATGCGTCATAGGCACGAATCCTTTCTTTGATTCTTGCATGCTAAACCTTTTAAGCACCGTGTCTATGTATGTACTTTGACTTAGACCAAGAAGCCTTCTCGATCTATCTCTATAGATCTTGATTCCTAATACATAGGTGGCTTCTCCCAAGTCTTTCATCGAAAAGCAATTCCCTAGCCAAATCTTTACAGATTGCAAGGCAGGGATATCATTTCCAATAAGAAGTATGTCATCTACATACAACACTAGGAAAATGATTACGCTCCCACTGACCTTCTTGTAGACACAAGGTTCATCTTCGTTTTTTATAAAACCAAACTCTTTGATTGCATCATCAAAACGAAAATTCCAACTCCGAGAATCTTGCTTCAATCCATAAATGGATCGTTGTAGCTTACATATCTTTCCAGCATCCTTTGGATCGACAAAACCCTCGGGCTGTGTCATGTACACATCCTCGAGCAGATTTCCATTAAGGAAAGCTGTTTTGACATCCATCTGCCAGATTTCATAATCATGAAATGCAGCTATTGCAAGTAAGATCCTTATGGATTTAACCATGGCCACTGGTGAAAAGGTTTCATCATAGTCAATACCATGAATTTGTTTGAATCCTTTTGCAACCAGCCGACCTTTATAGGTTTGTACGTTACCATCCATATCGGTCTTTTTCTTGAAAATCCATGTAGGGACCCTGTATACTTAACCCTTTATTAGTGTACTAATCATTAATGTGTGGCATAAGCTTTCAATAAATTTATTCGGGAAACACAGATGATACCTTACCATTGAATGGCAACACAAAATTTTCTTTAACATACAGTGTTATAAGCTCTCATCCTAACAACAATAGACTCATAGAGCTTGCCCATTACACCACTTTTTACTTGTGGACTTTTATAAAAATTTGGGCAGAGTCTCCCCATAAATAGAGCTATCCCGAAATAAAAGTACAGCACATAACATAATTCCCGGCCAGGGAAAACATAATACTCATCAGAATACAGTAATGTCAAGTAAATTCCCAGCCAGGGAAGACACCACACACATGACAACAAAAGTGGGTTTAAACACCCACAATACACTAATGACTCTCTTATCATTTAGCAATTCTACCTCTAATTGCATGCAACATGGAATGAAAGAGAGAGAAAGGCTCATGCCTTTACATACAACCCATATACAAGCATAATCTTGCTCACATGCGAGCATCATGAATATGTATATAACCCTCATGGGCGTATGAGTACTTTATACGATACCGTGCTTCATCGAGCCCTGGTACCACGATCCTGGGAGTACATCCAATCAACAGCTTGAGCTCATATCCAAAGCCATCGATGTACCTGTTCACCTGTCCCAACAGAGACAGCCCCCAACGGGGTGAGCATACCAATTCCACAATTTCATAATCATATGACATAGTACATAATTTACGAAAATGTAAATATTGTGGAACATATATGATACTTCCTGGATGGTATCATCCTCATCATAGCGTACCCCTGTATAACCCTGTTCTCAAAACAGATAAATCATCAAATCTTGAATATGCAGTTAATCATCATATTGGTTAACCCTAGCCAGTCTCAAATCAGTAACCTTTCATAACATCTTACTTTATTTGGCAATGATTGGTAACATTTCATAACATCATTTCATAACATCGTTTCATAACGTCTTTTCATAACATCTTACTTAATTTAGCAATAATTAGCAACATTTCATAACATCATTTCATAACATCGTTTCATAACATCTTTTCATAACATCGTTTCATAACATCTTTTCATAACATCGTTTCATAACATCGTTTCATAACATCGTTTCATAACATCTTTTCATAACATCTTTTCATAACATCTTACTTTCTAGATATCGTATTGAGATTTTCTTAACTTCCGATATTGGTTAATCACTTCTCTGATTAACTACGTCTCTGTTCCTATTATTACCCATAGGGAATAAAATACAGATATCCTAGATATCTAATCAAATACCACATTCTCATTTCTTACTTCAAGGTAACGTCATACTATGGGTGTTTGCTCCGTAGCAACCACACCTCATCATTGGCTCGCTTCATAGCGGCACTGAGCATTCCACCATGCGAAACAACATATCGTAACCGAGTCCCGATACCATCATAGTAAAACATATCATATATCTTAAATCATGCATCATACTTGTAAAACATCATTTAAACTATGCTCGTACGTTAAACGTACCTTAAATCCTCGAAGTCCGAGCCAAACCTTGCTCGAGTTCCATGCCCCGAGGAACGATGTGCTAAAACGATAAATAATTCACAATTATTTACGAACATGTAACACATGCTCAAGCACATTCATAACCCTCAAAATATTGTCAACACACGACAATAAATCATTTAAAAGACCCGGGGCAGGGTACATGCAGGGAGGGAAAACGAATGCGATAATATCGAAATTGTTCAAGAACATCCTACAAAATTCGAACCCTAAACTCACAATTCGAACCCAACCAGCATCATAATACACCTAAGATGTGAATTAAACCATCAATGGCAAGAATCATCACCTTTGCCAAAAACCCCCAATAATTCGAAAATTAACCCTACGAAATTGGGGAAATTCGAACCATAACATCTTAATTCGATCCCACTTAAGCATCATAAATTCATTTAAGCATGAATAAATCGAATCCTAACAAGAATTATCATCCTCATGCCAACAATCCCCAAAATCGAACATAAATCCCCCACACATCAAGAAATTCGAACCAACCTCCACAAATTCGAACTCAATCCTCAAAATTCGAACATAATAATTCACAATAGGTAGGGAAAATACATCATAAGCATGGAAAAGGGGTAAGGAACGTTACCCAACGAAATCGGAAGCAAAATCGGACGAAATCCGATGAACCCTAGAAATTGGGGATCGCCGCTCTTTCTCAAAATTCGACCTCAAATCGCGATGAAACTTTCAATTGCCGGAGGGGAAATGAGCGCCTGGACGAGACGAAGCCGTGGGTAGGTCGGACGCGCCGATCGGCGGCGGGACGGCGGCGGCCGAAGCGCTTTTGCGCGCGGGCAGGGCTGGCAGCGGGAGAGGGTCGCGGGAGAGGAGAGAGGAAATGAAGGGGTTGAAATGAAATTTTCTTTAAAATTTTGGGTTCAATTGGTATTTATAGCAAAAATACCCCTAAAAATTAATAACCCCACAAATACATCGTGATTCCTTAAAAATCATCTGTTTTCAAAAACTCTCTCTCTAACTCCAAAACCCTCTACCGGTGCTCACATAGCACCCGAGATCCCGAGACACATCAAAAACCCAACTCTTAGGTTTTTCACCGTAATGTGAATACAATCTCAACCTCTGGATCCAACGATCCCAACTACCCAAATAAACGAGCCCAGAAGGCCCAACATCGCGATTAAACTCCAAATCGCTACGTAAAACCACTTTAGGGATTATTAACATTACGGGATTAGCATATATAATCCCTGGTCATCACAATATCCCCCACTAAAAGAATTTCGTCCTCGAAATTAGCACTGGTGTATCACGTAACACCCAGGCTACACAACAACATGAAGCCATAACCTCGATTCTTGACCATATCAGAATCGTATTAATAAACGCCAGGATACTTACCTCTCATCAAACTCTGAAACAGAGCGACTTACCAAAACCAACATATCACTTAAGAGGCAAAACGTACCTCGATGCGGGTCATCCTAAAAGTCAGTCTCTCATGACTGAAAAACAACCTATACTTACGACTGTAGATCGGACAGTCATCATTCGTTCTAATACAATCAGTAAGAACGCATCCTGAATGACACATCAACCGTGAGAACGTTGACCTCGTGTCAAACTCTGGAGTGGAACAGACTCCCAAATCCATCATAACGTCAAAGAGCGTCAGCACAGCTCAACGCTAATAATCCAAAAGCAGTTAGTCAACTGAAACTGTAAGGATTCGAATCGTTCCTGATTCCATCGTAGATTTCATTCCTTGACATCTCTTATCATGACTCACGATGTCCAACATACATCGTTACGAGGGAAACACTAGTATTCCACGGTGTACACATACCAAACCTGGTTTCCACTTTCAAACCTCCTCTATCGAAGGAGCAGTCGCATCATTGCAACTCAAATACATGGATTCTCAGATCGAATCAACGACGACTTGACGACTCTCTCGTTGGTACTTCACATCATGAGCTGTCCCAGACAAGTCTCCAAGATTAAACATAAACGTATACACGTTTTAGTGAGGCATGAACAACCTTAACCTCAATGACATGGTGACTACTAGAGTCCACCACAATCCACATCGTATTACCTTACGATTTGCCAAACTTGGTTCCAACGAGTAGTATAACGGCTCTAGCAAGCCCATCATGGTGCTGCACACACGCGGCAGACAAACTAATCGCTGTCTCACTAGGTTCACCTCAAACCTACCAATCAGATGGACGTTTCCACACGGCATACCATACCCTGGGAAGAACAATCGATAGAGTAGTGGGTCTTTACCCAACATTCCTCCAATGCTGATATACCCTGGACACTTCAATGTCCCCATGTACTTAACATAACCTGATCCTACTCCCTTAGGACCCATCTTACATCCTCATGGGTGGTGTGACCATGTCTACCACATATCATATCAATAGAAAGCGAGTAATTCCTCCACGATTACTCCTATCGTCAAAAACGTGGCCAAAAGCCAATCCAACGAGCATACCTCAAGGGTATCACCACTCGTAATATGATTGCCTCAAACAATGTCTGCGGTACAATCACAAGTACAACGCGTCCATCCATTCCTCGAGCACCCGCTCGGTATAAGGGTCACGTCAATCGGTGACGCACACGCCACCTTGTGCCCGACACTGGCACCCAAGGCATACAACTGAAAACGTATACTTAACGCATTGCTCATCGTAACGATGATGCATGTCTAATAAGACATCTCCTGCACTATCGTCATCGCCATCCCGTGACGACACATGCCCACTCATGGCATCTAAGGTATCGTCAACTAGTGACGGTACAAGTTAACAATGACATCTAAATGACCTAGTCAACTCGTGACGGTCCATGTACATCAACATATGTCATCCATCATCATGCTAGTAAATAGTCATAATAAAACATGCATATCAACGCATACCAGCAATAATAATGCTAATAAAATAGCAATATCTCATACCTCATCGCTGACAAGATAGCGGCATACCTATCTCCGTCGCTCCATAATAATACGTAATCAGCACCCATCGCTCGAAGGCGGCCAAAATCTTGTGCTGAATATATAGCGGTACAGTCCATCGATATAGCATCGACGGCATGATACCTCGTCATATAATAGGTGACATGAAACCTCGCTATACACCTGAGCATGAATCATCGTCCACATAATAGCGGAAAGAGGCATCGCTATCAATACATCTGGCGGAAAGAACCATCGCCAATCAATATAGCGGAATGAGGCATCGCTATCATACATCTGGCGGAAAGAACCATCGCCAATCAATATAGCGGAATGAGGCATCGCTATCATACATCTGGCGGAAAGAACCATCGCCAATCAATATAGCGGAATGAGGCATCGCTATCATACATCTGGCGGAAAGAACCATCGCCAATCAATATAGCGGAATGAGGCATCGCTATCATACATCTGGCGGAAAGAACCATCGCCAGTCCTCATAAAAGAATGAGTCATCGTAAATCCTCATAATAATATCGTATGGCCTCTTATCATATGGGGCACCTTACCCCGTGGCACCTTACCACAATAACATCGCATGGCTACTTACCATGTGGGGCACCTTACCCCGTGGCACCTTACCACAATAACATCGCATGGCTACTTACCATGTGGGGCACCTTACCCCGTGGCACCTTACCACAATAACATCGCATGGCTACTTACCATGTGGGGCACCTTACCCCGTGGCACCTTACCACAATAACATCGCATGGCTACTTACCATGTGGGGCACCTTACCCCGTGGCACCTTACCACAATAACGTCGTATAAACATCATCATATAAACATCGTATGCACATCATCATATAAACATCGTATGCACATCATCAAATAAACATCTTATGCACATCATCATATAAACATCGTATGCACATCATCATTATAATCTTATTCCTCATAATCATCATCATAATCATTATCATAAACATCATATCATCTTTACTTATCATAAGCATTATCATAACTTACTTATCATTATCATCATCATAAACATCTTATCATCTTTACTTATCGTAAACATCATCATAACTTACTTATCATTATCATCATCATAATCATCTTATCATCTTTACTTATCATAAACATCATCATATAAACATCGTATAAGCCTCATTGTATAAACATCGTATAACATCATCGTATACACATCATCATCTCATCGTGAATACTCATGCAATAAAAGCACAGTTGTAGTATAAGGATGTGTGTTACCGTCCGATGCCCGTACGCCTCTTACGTACATTCCTTGCTTGAACATTACATGAACAAACGCATTAGTATATTCAATAATAATTGAGACCATACCGAAGTATTCCACTGTCGGTGGTCTACTTAGTCTGTCCTCGGACAATACGTCATATCTTTCTTTTCCCTGATTTTCTTTCAAAAATCAGATTCCTTGGCACGTAGCATATAGAGTGTTAGACATCGCTATTAATGCCATCATATCGTGTTCCACACGATTCCTGCAACCACAATGGTTAGCAATAACACTTTTCATATCATATAAGCACATAAACAATTAGTCATGTCGTATAACATTAATGCCATCATGCATAAATATGTGCTATCAATAACCTCCTAGGCCCTTAACAGCCCCAATGAGCAACCACTGCTCTGATACCACTAATGTAGGGACCCTGTATACTTAACCCTTTATTAGTGTACTAATCATTAATGTGTGGCATAAGCTTTCAATAAATTTATTCGGGAAACACAGATGATACCTTACCATTGAATGGCAACACAAAATTTTCTTTAACATACAGTGTTATAAGCTCTCATCCTAACAACAATAGACTCATAGAGCTTGCCCATTACACCACTTTTTACTTGTGGACTTTTATAAAAATTTGGGCAGAGTCTCCCCATAAATAGAGCTATCCCGAAATAAAAGTACAGCACATAACATAATTCCCGGCCAGGGAAAACATAATACTCATCAGAATACAGTAATGTCAAGTAAATTCCCAGCCAGGGAAGACACCACACACATGACAACAAAAGTGGGTTTAAACACCCACAATACACTAATGACTCTCTTATCATTTAGCAATTCTACCTCTAATTGCATGCAACATGGAATGAAAGAGAGAGAAAGGCTCATGCCTTTACATACAACCCATATACAAGCATAATCTTGCTCACATGCGAGCATCATGAATATGTATATAACCCTCATGGGCGTATGAGTACTTTATACGATACCGTGCTTCATCGAGCCCTGGTACCACGATCCTGGGAGTACATCCAATCAACAGCTTGAGCTCATATCCAAAGCCATCGATGTACCTGTTCACCTGTCCCAACAGAGACAGCCCCCAACGGGGTGAGCATACCAATTCCACAATTTCATAATCATATGACATAGTACATAATTTACGAAAATGTAAATATTGTGGAACATATATGATACTTCCTGGATGGTATCATCCTCATCATAGCGTACCCCTGTATAACCCTGTTCTCAAAACAGATAAATCATCAAATCTTGAATATGCAGTTAATCATCATATTGGTTAACCCTAGCCAGTCTCAAATCAGTAACCTTTCATAACATCTTACTTTATTTGGCAATGATTGGTAACATTTCATAACATCATTTCATAACATCGTTTCATAACGTCTTTTCATAACATCTTACTTAATTTAGCAATAATTAGCAACATTTCATAACATCATTTCATAACATCGTTTCATAACATCTTTTCATAACATCGTTTCATAACATCTTTTCATAACATCGTTTCATAACATCGTTTCATAACATCGTTTCATAACATCTTTTCATAACATCTTTTCATAACATCTTACTTTCTAGATATCGTATTGAGATTTTCTTAACTTCCGATATTGGTTAATCACTTCTCTGATTAACTACGTCTCTGTTCCTATTATTACCCATAGGGAATAAAATACAGATATCCTAGATATCTAATCAAATACCACATTCTCATTTCTTACTTCAAGGTAACGTCATACTATGGGTGTTTGCTCCGTAGCAACCACACCTCATCATTGGCTCGCTTCATAGCGGCACTGAGCATTCCACCATGCGAAACAACATATCGTAACCGAGTCCCGATACCATCATAGTAAAACATATCATATATCTTAAATCATGCATCATACTTGTAAAACATCATTTAAACTATGCTCGTACGTTAAACGTACCTTAAATCCTCGAAGTCCGAGCCAAACCTTGCTCGAGTTCCATGCCCCGAGGAACGATGTGCTAAAACGATAAATAATTCACAATTATTTACGAACATGTAACACATGCTCAAGCACATTCATAACCCTCAAAATATTGTCAACACACGACAATAAATCATTTAAAAGACCCGGGGCAGGGTACATGCAGGGAGGGAAAACGAATGCGATAATATCGAAATTGTTCAAGAACATCCTACAAAATTCGAACCCTAAACTCACAATTCGAACCCAACCAGCATCATAATACACCTAAGATGTGAATTAAACCATCAATGGCAAGAATCATCACCTTTGCCAAAAACCCCCAATAATTCGAAAATTAACCCTACGAAATTGGGGAAATTCGAACCATAACATCTTAATTCGATCCCACTTAAGCATCATAAATTCATTTAAGCATGAATAAATCGAATCCTAACAAGAATTATCATCCTCATGCCAACAATCCCCAAAATCGAACATAAATCCCCCACACATCAAGAAATTCGAACCAACCTCCACAAATTCGAACTCAATCCTCAAAATTCGAACATAATAATTCACAATAGGTAGGGAAAATACATCATAAGCATGGAAAAGGGGTAAGGAACGTTACCCAACGAAATCGGAAGCAAAATCGGACGAAATCCGATGAACCCTAGAAATTGGGGATCGCCGCTCTTTCTCAAAATTCGACCTCAAATCGCGATGAAACTTTCAATTGCCGGAGGGGAAATGAGCGCCTGGACGAGACGAAGCCGTGGGTAGGTCGGACGCGCCGATCGGCGGCGGGACGGCGGCGGCCGAAGCGCTTTTGCGCGCGGGCAGGGCTGGCAGCGGGAGAGGGTCGCGGGAGAGGAGAGAGGAAATGAAGGGGTTGAAATGAAATTTTCTTTAAAATTTTGGGTTCAATTGGTATTTATAGCAAAAATACCCCTAAAAATTAATAACCCCACAAATACATCGTGATTCCTTAAAAATCATCTGTTTTCAAAAACTCTCTCTCTAACTCCAAAACCCTCTACCGGTGCTCACATAGCACCCGAGATCCCGAGACACATCAAAAACCCAACTCTTAGGTTTTTCACCGTAATGTGAATACAATCTCAACCTCTGGATCCAACGATCCCAACTACCCAAATAAACGAGCCCAGAAGGCCCAACATCGCGATTAAACTCCAAATCGCTACGTAAAACCACTTTAGGGATTATTAACATTACGGGATTAGCATATATAATCCCTGGTCATCACAATCCATTTGCACCCTATGGGTCGTACCCCTTCAGGTGGATCAACCAAAGTCCATACTTGGTTTGCATACATGGATTCCATCTCAGATTTCATGGCCTCTTGCCATTTCTCAGAATCATTGCCCATTATAGCTTGTTGATAAGATGACGGCTCATCCTCATCAATAAGAAGTAAGTCACCTTGTTGAGTCACAAGAAATCCATATCTCTGTGGCTCCCGGTGTTCTCTTACAGACCTACGCTGGGCTTGTGTCTCTTGAGCAGGTGTTTCTTCCACAACAGCTTGCGGTGCCTGCTCTGTTTCCATCTCAATCTCAAGTTCAGTGTTTTCTTGTGGTTGAACTTCACTAAGTTCTATTTTTCTCCCACTGGTTTTTCTAGAAATAAATTCTCTTTCAAGAAATACACCAGTCCGAGCAACAACTACTTTGTTCTCGGTGGGATAATAGAAATAGTATCCTTTCGTTTCCTTATGATACCCCACAAATAAACACTTATCAGATTTGGGTCCAAGTTTGTTAGTGGCGTGACGTCTAACGAAAGCCTCACAACCCCAAATCTTCATAAAAGACATACTAGGACGCTTCCCAGTCCATATCTCATATGGTGTCTTTTCCACTGATTTAGATGGAACACGGTTCAGTAAGAAAATCGCTGTTTCTAGAGCGTGTCCCCAAAACGATATCGGAAGATCTGCATGACTCATCATTGATCTAACCATGTCTAACAAGGTTCGATTTCTCCTCTCGGATACACCATTCCATTGTGGAGTATACGGAGGAGTGAGTTGTGGGACTATCCCACACTCCTTTAGATAGTCATGAAACTCTTGGCTTAAGTATTCTCCTCCTCGATCTGATCGAAGGATTTTGATGCTTTTGCCAAGTTGGTTTTGTACTTCATTCTTGAAATCTTTGAACTTTTCAAAGGTTTCATGCTTATGTTTCATTAGGTACACATACCCATATCTACTGAGGTCATCAGTAAATGTAACGAAGTATTGAAAACCACCTCTAGCTTGTGTACTTATTGGACCACATACATCACTATGTATTAGTCCCAATAAAACACTTGCCCTTTCAACATGTCCCTTGAAAGGGGCTTTTGTCATCTTGCCCATTAAACAAGATTCGCATGTTTCATATGATTCAAAATCAAATGAATCTAATACTCCATCCTTATGAAGTTTAGATATGCGGTTCTCGTTTATGTGGCCCAAGCGACAATGCCAGAGATAAGTCGGATTACAATCATTATTTTTAATCCTTTTAGTATTTATGTTATAGATAGGTATATCAAGATTTAATACATAAAGACCATTCACCATTTGTGCACTAGCATAAAACATATCATTTAAATAAATGGAACAACAGTTGTCCTTTATAATAAATGAAAATCCATACTTGTCCAAACAAGAAATAGAAATAATGTTTTTGGTAATTGAAGGCACAAAATAACAATCTTTTAAAATCAATGATAAACCAGAAGGCAAAGATAAATGATAATCCCCTATAGCTAATGCAGCAACTCTTGCTCCATTTCCAACTCGGAGATCAACTTCGCCTTTCGCCAACAATCTACTCCTTTTGAGGTCCTGCACATTTACACAAATGTGAGATCCACATCCAGTATCTAATACCCATGATGAAGAAGTAGATAAATTGACTTCTATAACAAAAATACCTGAAGCGGAAGTCACACTTCCTTTCTTTAGATCCTCCAGATATACTTTGCAGTTCCTTTTCCAATGGCCGGTCTCACGGCAATGGAAACAGTTCCCTTCCTTTGCTATCCCTCCCTTTGGCTTCAGTGCATAAGACTTTGGCTTAGATTTAGCAAAGACTTTCTTTGCTTTCTTGTTGCCTTTAGCTTTGGCCCTTCCTTTGCCCTTATTCACAATAAGGACATTTGTGGCCTTAGTCTTCTTAGTATTTGCTTCATATGTTCTCAACATACCAAGCAATTGTGGTAGAGTCTTTTCCATGTCAGTCATATTGTAATTTACTACAAATTGACTGAAGCTCTCAGGCAACGATTGCAAGATCACATCGGTGGCCAACTCTTGGTCCAATGGAAAACCCAGCTTGTCCAGATTCTCAATGTACCCAATCATCTTGAGCACATGAGTTCCAACTAGGCTTCCTTCTACCATCCTGCACTGAAATAACGCCTTAGAGACGTCATACCTCTCTTGTCTTGCTTGCTGTTGGTACAACTGCTTTAAATGTTCGATCATATCGAACGCCTCCATTTCCTCATGTTGCTTCTGAAGCTCAGAGTTCATGGTGGCAAGCATGAGGCACCCAACATCAAGTGCGTCACTCTGATGCTTCTTGTAAGCATCTTTTTCAGCTCTTGTAGCTGTTAGGGGAGGTTCCTCAGCGGGCAAGGGTTCCTCTAGGACATATTGTTTCTTTTCTTGTTTGAGGACTATCCTCAAGTTCCTATGCCAGTCTAGGAAATTCGTCCCATTTAATTTGTCCTTCTCAAGGACCGATCGCAGTGATAAAGTGCTAGTAACGTTGTTAGTTGCCATGAATATCTACAATATAAATATGCAAAATAAGTTTATGATTTAAATCATTTAACATGGTCTTATATTAAATGATACTCCCACTATTTTGTTTTAAAAAATATCAACCCTCAAAACCTTTAGTGGGCCAAGATCCATATTTCACTTAATCTTGAGTTAGCTTTGGCTAATCGCCCAAGACTCGGTTATTTAGGTAGCCAACACTTTGTCAATTATATCACATATAATTCTTGGATAGTTGGACGAACAACACTTTGTTCAATTCATCAAATGAATTATAATCCAACCCATGCCTCTAGGTTCCCAATCCTATTGAGATAACCTAGTTAAGTCGTACCCAATTAAAGTATAACGGATATCACTTTTATCCTTTCGCGCCTTACTAAGATTGCCACGGTGCTTTGCTTTGGCAAACCCACACATGTACAATCGAAGTTATTGACGAGTACTTTTATTTTGGAAGGCATCTAAAACTTAATATTTTAGAGGGATTTATTGATCTCATGATTAATTTGATAATTTAAAATATGTCCACTACATATAGTTGTATACATATCTACATATATGTGTAATACTATTATCAAACTAAAACATAAGATAAATCATGCATCAACATACATAATTAAAACGTGACATGGTTATAGCCCCTACTAACGATTTTCTCAAGCCAATGAGAAAATCCTAAGAGTCAACCTAAGGTAACTTCACAAGCACCTTCCTTTGGCTCCAATTTGTGAATGGCCTCCTCATCCCGGCACGATGCTCCATCTTCATTGATCACCATCAATAAAATAAACTACACTATTTACAAGATATAGAATTCCTCGATTCACATTCGAGGGGAACATAGGGGAGGGATTACATTTAGAATGAAATAGAGAAAGGCACGACACGCAGGTCGTATTATAAATTACAAACATCCACAAATCCTATCTAATAGGTCAAAGGGCTATAACCACGCACCATGCTCACACAACACATAAAGCATGCATTAACATTTAATTAATTAAATTCTAAACATTTTAAATTTAATTCTAATTAAAACTGTAAAATAATTTTTGAAAAAAAAATTATCGTACGCTCGGGACATCACATGCCACGAACTTAATGCGACTTAGCTACGAACCACCATGATTCGAACCAACCATACACCACGGCTGGACCAATTATGGGCCTAGGGTTCGAAACCCTAGCACACGACATGGTCCGAGCCGATGGCATGGGTGCAGCGCCGCTAGGGTTCCAAACCCTAGCCGCCTTGCACCATGTTGGTTTTTCATCGAGCCAACTTGCTCGAAACACCGAAATCCACGAGCCACAAGCCACGGTCCAACCATGGACGGTCCATGACGGTGACGGCTTAACCATCTCGAGCCAAGGGTTCGAAAAACCCTAGCCCAAGCGGCGGCCAAGTGGCTTATGTGACTAGGGTTCAAAACCCTAGCCTTTTGGAAGCGGCGCGGCCCCATGCATGAGCCAAGGGTCCGAACCCTAGCTCACTAGCGGCGGCCCGAGGGTCAAGTCATTAAGTGGTCGAACCACCTTGTGTGAGGGCCCGTTCCTAATGTGGTGTTTAATTAACACATAATGATTAATTTGTGTAAACAGCGGAAGATTTATTTCAAAGGTCTTATCAAATGGCCCTAAAAATTTTTCGCTTTTAGGTGATACATATATAGTGATACTGAAAATACGTAATTCCAGTTTCCAATTTAACACGTTGAGCATAACATCCATATCAAGTATAAATCAATCAGTAGTAGAATAATTAAAATACAGATACTCGGGGCATACCCCGGTAATTTAAAACATAAGTAAAAATATTCTAACAACTACTGGGACGCAAAACATAAAATATAAACCTGAGCTCGCTCTCAAGGAGCTCTGGTATCTCTCGATGCGTCGCTGTAAGCATCGTCACTATGTCCTCCTGTAAAGCCTGTCATGTCCGAACAACAAAAGACATGACAGCCCCCACAAAGGGGGTCAGTACCCCAGTACGAGAAATAAATAAATCATTTCAAGTGACAAAGATCATGCAATGCATACCATGTATGAATGTGATGTATGAATGGGTACAAGGAATCGAATATCAAGATACCAAAAATCGGAGTCCAAAGGAAGGTATCATCAAATCATCAAAGCTCGAGCAGAGGGTGACAGTATACGTACATTGCGCTAGGAAAACTCATCCTATGTACGTTACTGCATCCAGCCCTCGTGTCTAGGTCCGGTCGCACCTGCACGTGACTACAGTTACTACCTATACTGCCTGTCATCGCCATGCTCGTCATACCCGACACTCAGAGTAAGTCAACTCAGTCAAATCATGGATATCAAAGGAATGATAGATCAATATGATATGCCCATGAATCATTTATGCATCAAATGACATATGCAACTCAATATATCATGCAATCTCATGTGAAAGTATATACAAATCATGTAATTTCACATATCATGTAATCCAAGATATTCATCATGTCATGTAGTCACATAAGAATCATATATTGACAAATAAGTCATATAAATCAAATAATGACATATAAGGCCATACATTAGCATCATTACACGTCTTTTCCAGACGTCATGATAAAACTCATTTCAACGTACCTCAAACCGTTAGCTAATTACCAAGTGATCCTCGACTCAATCTTAGGATTAATAAACCTGGCCATAACAGTTCCAAATACAACATAATGTCAATACTAGCCTTAAACATATCAAAATAAAACTCAAACTTAGACCCAAAACCAATTCTCTAAATTTCAGCCTGCGCAACCGTAGAGATCGGCTCATAACTTGTTCGATACTTAATAAAATCACATGGGTCCAATTTATTTTCAAAGATAACTCAAAAATGAACATTTCATCAGTTCAACTCATCTTCAAATTCGTTCATTTAGCCTAGGTAAAATGGCCAAGAACAATCTGCTGGAAAAACAGGACAATTTACCAAATTCCAGCCTGACCCATTTTTGTATAAACATCATAATAAATTCATATGACGTCCAAATGAGTTGAAGCTAGTGGGAAAATCACGAAAACCCAAAGTACTACAGTTCATATTTGAAGTCCAGAAGCTAGTTCGTTCATCTAGAGGCACATGCAAAGCAAAGTATGCCAGATTTAAAAATACTCATATTCTGTTTTGACAGAGTGAGCGGTTCTAGGGAAACGTGCATATCTTACACACGAAAACTCCAAATCATGTAAGGACAGTTTCTAATGCAAGATAACCCAACATAAAACAAAACATCTCTTATGAGCTTTAAGCTAAACAATTCATCTTCATGTACATTAATTGAAAAACGTACAAGCCTAGAAAACTCGTATATCCCCTGCTTCCAGATTGTATAGTTGCTGGTACAATTACCATAATTCTTTCATATGAGCTCCAAATTGAGTGAGGCCAATTCCAATTGCAAGCTACCTTCGAATACTACAATACGTATTAGAGCCTAAAACTTCATATTCGTAGCCATTTATTCCCAGAAATACGAATAACAAAATGCATGAAACTCGCATGCAGTAAATTTCCAGATTTGATACATGTTGGTAGAACGACCATAACTTTTTCATCTTAAATCCAAATTATCTGATTTCGGTGGCCATATAAAGTTAACACATAATTCTACAACTTGTCACAGGAGCATGATTGTTCAATTCGAAGCCTAACTATGCTTAAAATTCGAAATAACAGCATGCATATGTACTGATTCCAAACAGAATACATTTGACAGCAACATTGTCATCTATTACAGCAACATTTCCATCTAATTGCACAACAATTGGACCAATTCAAGTTCATAAACTTAAATTATACCTATATACCTTCAAGTTGTCGAGATTTGAAGCTTAGAACCAACTAAAACCGAACCAAGGTAGAACATCCTTCCCCAATCTGCTGCTACTCAAATTTCTTGCTTCAATGTTGCTCCAAACTTGAATTTTCTTGGTGCATCTTGTTCCTCAAGATGAGTAGCACTCAAATCCATCTTTGCATGTGACATGCACTCACAATTTCACAAAAGAATTATGGGGGAAAGAGGTGCTGAATTTTCGAATTTGCTTGAAGAGAGAAGGAGGAGTGATCTTGTGTAGGAGAGAGAGCTAGTAAGACAAAATGAAATCCCAATTCTGAAATGCAAGGCATGGGCGTGAGTTTCTAAGCCAAAATTGTGATTTTTAATTTATTTGATGTATTATGGAATCCATGTGTCAATACATCATCATCTTGCAAGATTATTGGTCCAAAATCATGTATTAAACATGAGTTACATTAATTAGTGGCATGCGTTTTCCAAGTGCCATGTGATCATGCACATGCTCATGCACTAAACATGTTCCACTAGTTGGTCGACTCATCGTAGTCCAAAATTCCTTATTTCAAATTTGCACTTTTAATTATCCGGGTTTTCTTAATCATCGTTAATCCGGATTAATTAGCATCGGGGCCTTACACTTCTTCCCCTCTTAAAAAGATTTCGTCCTCGAAATCACAAAACTAAGTATAACTCAAAAAATTAAATCATATGAGATGTCTATATCTCATTCATAGATACATAAGGATCATCATGTATCAATGATAACTGCTGTGGTCGTCTCAACGATCTACCACTTAATCAAAGTTCTCTATGATTCCACAAAGTTCAAAATATCGAGGCAACAACAAACCTCACTTAACGAATCATATTGATCATCGCAAATGTAATATTTCCATATTTACCTGATTCTCAACTCGAAGTCTGACGATATATTTCTCTTTGGCGTAGCAAATCTGCTCACCTCAAGCCAAATTTTAATCGTTTTTGCAGAAATTTTATCGTTCCTGACATTTTTTTCTCAACAATCTTAAGTTATGCCAAAAATTTCTTATCAATTTCCTATCATCATATCAGCGATCGGTAATTCTGGCTCTACAAAACCTGAACCGAAAAAGTAGTCCGAAGCTTAAATTATAGGAATATTTCCATTGGTGCACAATAATTTTTGTCAATTCTCACTAAATTCATCACTATTAATCGAGACATAACTTCCAAAGTCTGGATATTTTCTCAGTTGATCCATCTGGATAGGTATGCTAAGCAATACTCATTGCTAACTTAGTATCCATTACATTCCGAAAATAGTTTTCGAATTCTGATACTATCCTCTGATCTCAATCAGATACATCTGTTACAGAAACTCACTGTAACTAAACCACATTATCCATATCTTAAACATGTACTCTTCTCATAGACATATAGACTATCATATGAAATCAATATCTTATATTGAATAGTCAATCAATTCCGATTCAACTTGTTTCATAATCTATGTTTGTTCTAAACAATTTGAGCTATAAAACTCAAAACTAGAAATTTCCAAAATTCATTATGGCACTTACAAAATCCGTAGTATCCCATTAGGTCTCGTATTTTTATCTTGACCTGCTGGCATGTCAAACAATTTGCCACAAAATTCAAAAATTTCTTTCTTTATACCATCTCATCATAAATAGGATCTCGATACATCTCATCATTCCCAGAATAACACTATGTTCTCTATAGTGTGCTTTCTACTGTAATACGTCTTTCAAATCAGTAAAATTCGATGCTATATACTGATTGTTCATTCACAACCTCCACTAAATGGCATACTAAAATCTAATCGGTTAATGAGAAAGAACCAATTTCTTAACTCAATATCTATATGGGTCTGTCCTTCGAGTCTTTCCGATCGTAAAAATCAGATGTTATCAAACTGCAAAGCAAACTTCGATGCTACCATTGCACCTTGCACTTTTAGGTTCAGTGCATCTGCTACTAGTTTCATTTCCCTTGATTTATATTGACTATCTGTGATATCCCCGAAATGATTATGTGTTATTTAAACATTAATCATTGTTGTGAAATTTATGGTACTAATTCTTGTGATGAATTAATAATGTTGGGAGATGCATGTAAGGGTGCATGTGTTACATGTTGGGATTTTGGGGATTGTGGCATGTTTAATTTGGGGTGTGTGTTAATCGTTTTGGTAAAGTATATTTTAAATGGGAATTGAAGTATTTTAATGAGAAAATACTATAAAATATCATGTGAGGATATTTTAATACATCGTGCGAAATACCGGGACCAAAACATAACACATCACATAAACCCACCACAAACCACCCCCCCTTGACCCATACCCTGCTGCCAGCTGCAGCTTGCCCATACCTCTTTCCTCATCTCCCACTCCACCTTGTCATAGCTGAAATCACTCCATTCTCTCCAACTTTTTCGTCCAACATCTGGTAAGGGAAAACAAGAGGAGATCCACCATTTTTTCTTGCTTGGAAAGCTTGCAAAAATCGGAGCCAAAAGGGGTGAGGAACCATTTCTGGGTTTGAAGTTTTTGTTGTTGAGTTCATACTTTGTTTAGTGTGAAAAATGGCATGTTAGATTAGGTTTTGTTAAACCTTCGATTCATGTTCATTTATGGTGTGTTTATGAAGCTTCCAGTATTTTTCCTTGAGCACATTACATGTTTTATGTGGTAGATTTAAGCATGTAAAGTATGGTGTTCGAAAATCTGGGTAGATATTTTCCCCTGTTTTTCTGGAAATATGTGATCTGGGAGTGATATTGAAGGGGTGGTAATATGCATGTTAGAAGGGTTTTTGAATGAACCTTCGATGTGAAAATATGCATGGTAGTTTGATGAAACCCTTAACATTTTTATTCGAGCAAATTGCATGACTTATGTGGTAGATTTCGTTGCTTGAAAGTGTGTACTCAAAAATCTGGGCAGGAAGACAATGCCCTGTTTTCAGAAAATGTTGAATGAGTACTGATGTTCATGGGTGATTTTAATGCATGTGGGTTTGTGGTTGGGGTACAATATCGATGTAAATACACTCAGGGTAATGTGTTTTAAATACTAGCATGTTGGTCTTGGCATGTTGTATGTCTTACATGTTAGAATGAAAGGTGTGAATATCGGTGTTGAACATTCTGGGAAATTATCGCGCACAGCCCAGGTGGCGATCGATCGCCACAAAGGGCGCGATCGATCGCCGAGGTCCAGTAGCCAAAATCAAAGCCACGCGATCGATCGCCATGAAAGGCGCGATCGATCGCCATGGGACAGTGGAGTTTGGCGATCGATCGCCAAGGGGTAGCGATCGATCGCCAGAAGCAAAATTTTGAAATATTGTTTTTTGTTGGATTTTTGATTTTGGATCATATATTGGCATCTAATATTGTGTTGTACACTGGTGTAGAGCCTTCACAGACGGCTACACAACGCAGGGGATAGAGTCCCACCACACACTACTTTTTGGAAAGGTACGTAAGCGACGTACGGGCATCCCAACGGTAACATGTATTTATGTTTTGTCTGCATGACACATGGTGAATGCAATGTGATGCATTATTGAGTTGATACATGTTATTATGCATTGTTGTTGCATATTATGCATTGTTGTTGCATATTGTGATGTGGGATAAAGAGATGTATTCCACGAGTCAGGGCGATCACGGTTAAGGTGTTAATGCTTACGCTTTACCGCTAAAAATGTGGAGCGGGAGGGGGGAGGCTCGCTTGCACATGGAGGCGGGTTTATACCATACTGAGCGAGGATGAGATACCGCTAGTATGAAGAAGCGAGGATGAGATACCGCTTATTTTGAGATTATGAAAGCGAAGAAGCATTAAAATAACTGATGATGACTGACTAAAGAAAATGAGGAAATGTCATGACATTCATTTGTGAAACCATACATTCATGTAATGTGTTATATTATGAATCATGGTACAGGGACAACCAGTGGGCATTGTAAATGAGATGAAAATAAGGCGTAAATGCACAATCATAAAATACAAATCACTTCCTGTATTTCCATCTCATTTACAATGCCCACTGGTTGTCCCTGTACCATGATAGCTGTTGTTGTAAGAGAACTCTACCAAGGCTATCAAGTCCTGCCATGATATGTCGAACTCTAACACACAAGCTCTCAACATATCCTCGAGCGTCTGTATCGTACGCTCAGTCTGTCCGTCTGTCTGAGGGTGATAGGCTGTGCTCAGCCTCAACTCCGTACCTAGAGCTTTCTGCAGACCTTCCCAAAAGTGAGATGTGAACCGTGGATCTCGATCAGACACTATCGAAACAGGAATCCCGTGTAGTCTCACTATATCTCTGACATATAACTGTGCCATCCTCAAGTGCGTATATGTCATACAGTAAGGAATGAAATGAGCCACTTTAGTCAATCTGTCCACGACTACCCAGATGGCATCAAAACCCGAAACAGTCCTCGGTAAGTGGGTCACGAAGTCCATCGACACGTGCTGCCACTTCCACTCGGGTATCTCCAAACTCCTTAGTTCACCTCCAGGCCTCTGCCTCTCAGCCTTCACCTGTTGACAAATCAAACAGCGCTTGACAAATGAGGTGACATCTTGTTTCATACGCCTCCACCAGAACTGGTTGCGTAGATCCTTATACATCTTCTTCCCGCCTGGGTGAACACTCATCCTACTGCAATGAGCTCGCTGTAAGATACCCTGGCGCAACTCGGGTGTATCTGGAACCACCCATCTGTCGCCAAGTCGCAAAGAACCGTCCTCAGCCACTCTGAATCTCGATGGCTGATCTGAATGGACCACTGACATCCATCTCTGAATCTCTGCATCGGTCCCCTGAGCCTTCCTGATGTGATCATAAATAACCGGCTCAGCTAGCAAGGTCAAAACCTGTACTGGTGAAGTAGACACATCGTAATCGAATCCCAAATGGCAGTAGGAGCCCAACATAGCCGATAGGTACATGGCATCCTCTGCTGTGCTCCTCACCTTCCGACTCAAAGCGTCGGCTGTCAAATTCGCTTTCCCGGGATGGTATAGGATTTCACAATCATAATCCTTCAATAGATCCATCCATCTCCTCTGTCTCATGTTCAGCTCAGCCTGTGTAAACAAGAACTTCAGGCTCTTGTGATCAGTGAAGATGGTGAATGAGGTACCGTATAAGTAGTGTCGCCATATCTTCAAGGCGAAAACTATAGCTGCCAACTCCAAATCATGGACTGGATACCTCGTCTCATGTGGCTTCAACTGTCTCGAAGCATAAGCCACAACATGTCTGTCCTGCATCAGTACGCATCCTAAGCCCTGTAGTGATGCGTCGGTATAAAGAACAAATCCTTTGTTCTCCTTGGGAATCACAAGAACTGGTGCAGTAGTCAGTCTGTGTTTCAATTCCCGGAAACTCTGCTCACAAGCCTCTGACCAACAAAAAGAGACTCCCTTCTGAGTCAGCTGTGTAAGTGGTTTGGCGATCTTTGAGAAACCCTCGACGAAACGTCGATAATAGCCAGCCAACCCAAGAAAACTCCGAATCTCACTGACTGAAGTAGGGGTAGACCAATCCATAACTGCCTCTATCTTCCTCGGGTCTACTGATATCCCTTCTCGTGATATAATATGGCCCAAGAATGCAACACTGCTCAGCCAAAACTCACACTTGCTGAGTTTAGCGTACAACTGATGATCTCTGAGGATCTGGAGCACTATCCTCAGATGATTGGCATGATCCTCCTCACTCCTTGAATAGACGAGGATGTCATCAATGAATACGATCACAAACTGATCGAGGTACTCCTGAAATACTCTGTTCATCAGGCTCATAAAAACTGCAGGTGCATTTGTTACACCGAAAGGCATTACCAAGAACTCATAGTGTCCGTATCGAGTTCTAAAAGCCGTCTTTTGAACATCACCAGCTCTAACCCGCACCTGATGATAGCCTGACCTCAAGTCTATCTTAGAGTACACCTCTGTACCCTGAAGCTGGTCGAACAGATCATCAATCCTCGGAAGTGGATATCTGTTCTTCACTGTAGCCTTGTTCAATTGCCTGTAGTCAATGCACAGACGCATTGATCCATCCTTCTTTTTCACGAACAAGACTGGTGCACCCCAAGGCGATACACTAGGACGAATGTATCCCTTGTCAAGGAGCTCCTGTAACTGTACCTTTAGTTCCCTCAGCTCTGCCGGTGCCATCCTGTATGGGGCACGAGAAATGGCTGATGTCCCCGGTAACAGCTCAATAGCAAACTCAACATCCCTGACAGGCGGAAATCCCGGAATCTCATCTGGGAACACATCAATGAACTCCGCCACAACTGGAATGTCCTCGGCTCTCACTTCTTTTTCCTCAGATACATCCACCGCATAAATGATGTAACCGGTGTGGCCGCGCTCCAATAACCGCGACATCTTAACCGCTGAGATCACTGGAATCCTTGGACGAGAGCCGTCCCCATAAAAAGTCCACTGGAACCCCTGATCAGATAGAAAACGAACAGTCCTCTGCCGACAGTCTACCACAGCTCGGTATCTGCTCAACACATCAATGCCGATAATACAGTCAAAGTCTGCCATCTCTAACTGAATCAGATCAGCCCTCAGATCATTGCCCTCAAAATAAATGAGGCAATCAGACAACAGCCGATCCGCAATCACATGCTTCCCCGTGGGTGTCGAGACCATGAGAGGCGTGGGTAACAGAGACGAGCACAAGTGGTGTCTCTCCACAAAGGCAACAGATACAAAAGAATGAGAAGCACCTGTATCTACCAAAATAAATGCAGGGTACGTAAATAAATGACACGTACCAGCAATGACCTCCTCTGGGGCTGCCTCAGCCTGCTCCCTAGTCAGTGCGTACACCTGACCCTGCGGTGGTCCTGCCGCCTGACCTCCTTGCGGTCGAGGCGCAAACTGCTGTCTCGGTGGTGCCCTCCCAGCATCAAATCTTGGCCTATTCGGCCCTGAGTCTGTCTGACTTGCCCGATTGGGACAGTTCCTAGCTAAGTGGCCCACCTTGCCACAAACATAACAGCCTCGGCAGTCACGTGACAAGTGAAATCCTCCACAGCGGTCACACCTGTCCCCTCCTGCCTTACTCCCCTGTGTAGGTCCTCGATTGCTCTGTTTCTGACTCTGAGATTTCTTCCCGCTAAATCTGGAAGATGATGAGGCTCCACGAGTCTTGAACTGATCTCCTCGTGGTTTCAAACTATCAACAACAGGCCTCTGTGATGGTACTGGAGGGGGTACAACATCCTTGTATGCTCCCACTGCAATTTCCGCTAACTCTGCCCGTGTCAGGGCGTCATCAAAAGAGCTAGGGTTGTTGGAGATAACCCGGTCAAATAGTTCTGGCCTGAGTCCTTTCATGAAATGCCTCATCTTTGCATGGCTGCTCACAGCAATATGGGGGACATACCTCAACAGTGAGGAATACTGCAAGGCAAAGTCTGAAACTGACATGTTTCCCTGCTTCAAGTTAGTGAATTCGTCCTCTTTGACTTGTCTAGCAGCGGCAGAAAAATACCGGTTAAGAAACCGGGTCCTGAATACAGTCCAGTCTACTACCATGCCCTGAGCTCTCAGCTCCACCACAGTGGTCTTCCACCACATAGAAGGCTTCTTCGCCATCTGAAACTCGGCTAACCTCAGCCATGCGGTACGTGCACAGGGCGCAGTCACAAGTATCTGCTCTATCCGTTCTAGCCACTCTTCGGCCCCTTCTCCAGATTCGGTCCCCTCAAACATGGGTGGACGGAAATTCAGAAACTGTGTCAAACTGAGCTCCCCGGGTAATAACATCTGTGCACTGGGCTCTACTCCCACAGCAGGTGGCGGTAAAGGATTCACATGAGCAACACTAGCATTCATACTGCCCATATCCCCTACCTCTTCATTGAGGTTCTCCGGGTTAATAGCCGCCATGCTGCAACACAAGAGTTAACAACAATACCAAAAGCAGTTCATAGTATAAGCCGTTAGATAACAAGAGTATAATATCCAAAAGCATGTTAGTATAATACTTATACAACAATATGCATCACATGCATAACATGCCCAACAATGAATACCTAGCCAACTTGTCTCTAAAGGCTACCCTTCACTCTTCCCTGGTTATCTAACCACTGCTCTGATACCACTAAATGTGAGACCCCGATATCTCAATATACTAATAGGTGCGATTAAGAGAACTAAACATTCATATGAATGTTTAGTTCTCTTAATCGCACCTATTAGTATATTGAGATATCGGGGTCTCACACTATCAAAGTCAAATTATTTAATAAATCCAGTCATCGCTTATATCTCAAGAATATGCAATCATCTTTTCATGATACATTAGAACATATCTTCAAATCTTTGACATACGTATTTGCACAACTACATATCTCCCTGAACCGGTTAACCACATCAACATTGGGGCCGTAGTCCATTTCAGTTTCAGTTATGAAAACTCCTTTCTCATTCATCTGACCAAACGAATATCAAATTTCTTCTTGGTCAATTGGTTCATAAGACAGGCTATCCTAGAATATCCGTCCGTAAAAGCCTGTAGTATCTGTCAAAATTCATAAAACTTTTCATCTTGAGTACAATGATTGGTCTTGGCCAAATTAGTACTATATTTAGTTTACTGGAATCAATAGGTATCTGGTGAGATGATATCACCTATCCCAAAACAACACTTGATTCAACCAATATTTACATTTCACTAACTTGGTACACCCTTTGAGCTTCACGAAGCATCTGAAAAATCAATCACATGTGTTCTGTGTGGTTCCTTCCGGATCTCGTATTCACTAGTATACCACTGATGAATATGATTACACTTCCGCCCAAAAGTTACGAAAAATTTTCTTCATCAAATTCATAACTCTACCGGTATAGTTGTCAGACCACACGACATTTCCAAAAATTCAAAATGTTTATATCTGGTTTGACCAATTGCCTAGAGAACATTTTCTCTTCTGACTCAAACTGATGGTAACCAGAGTAAAAATCATTCTTCCTATACAATAAAGTTCCTTACAACTTGATCAGTTACTTTTCGATCTTAGGCAGTAGGTATTTATTCTTGACAATAGCCCGATTCAACTGCCTTTAGTCGATACACGTCTTCATAATATCATCTTTCTTCTTCATGAACATTACTGATGTTCCCTCAAGGTGACATACTTAGACATATGTACCAGTATCGAGGATATTCAGCAACTATTCATATATCTGTCAACTCTGCTGATGACATTCCGTACAGTGCTTTCGATATCAAATCTATTCCTTGTCATCAACGAATAGTTAAAATCAATTTCCTTCTTTAGTGAAAATTCTTTCATTTCCTCAGGAAAAATCTTGGTAGGTTTTCTTACCTCTATAATATCAGTCAACCTCGACTCTTTTTTATAAGCATCAACTGCTTATTATCAATTATCCCTCGTTTTCCAAGTATTTCAACCATAATATTTTCATTGCTGATACTATCAGTATCTTAGCTTGCTATTCGTGGCGATATACATTTCTTTGTAGCCACAATATAATCAAAAATTCATTATACTCTGAAATCAACTTGCAATATCTCAAAATTTATCAGAGTATCCATGCCCTTGATACAATCAAAACCATATTTCGACCATCATTTAATTCAAATCCACAACACTATCAACAAACTGTAATCTGCAGTTCACTATTACAAGTGTGGATAGAATAATTATCACTGCTGATGTATTTTCCCAATCATCATTATTAATGCACATTTGATGCAATATATGAAACCAATGATTTTATCTCAAATCAAACTCGTGCCGTGTGACCAATACCCAACATGTATATGTGATCACTAGCATCTCTATCATTGCCAAAATCGAAATGGTTATATATCCTGGAGACATCTCAATCCCATTGTCAAGGTATACTCTCTGGTCTACAGGTAATTAACTGTTGCTGAAACTGAGTGGTCGTAAAGAATAACCACCATGATATCTACCCCTAGCTCAGGGTATTTGTTGTTATGGCTGCATCTATTCCCAAGTAAGTAACAGACATGCTCTGACTAGCCACAATCAATATCAGTTCCTATTATTCTTTCAAATAGATCAGTAGATATTTACATCCACAGTGACCTCGAAAAGTTTGGTATTCTACAATCTCATAGTCCCTTTAGAACTACTAGAGCTGGATAAATTTGAGTGATACTTCTGAAACTTTTCCAGGACTACTTGGATTATCCCAATGATAGTCACTTCATTAATCTTTAACCCAGTTCTAATTACTTCACACCACATTGGTGTCTTATTCCTTAGTCAAAATCTAATCTCTTCACTAATGAATAGCTATTGAGATTAAGCAGATATTTCCATTTCTCAAGTCCACGATAATCAATTAACGTTTTCTATGTCATCAACATGGCATTCTCGTAAACATATTTTCCCGTATCAGAAAGAGGAAAAATCATCTTCCATCACTACCATTACTCTAGATATATCATTTAGACGAGTTCATATTGTGGTATTTATTCATAGTTTGAACACAAAAACTGGAACTGAATTGCGACAGTCTCCATATCCAAGTCCTCATTCAAACCAATTCTCGTTGTTTCTCACAACAACTAACTTTATTATTCAATTGAAATATCACTAATTTCAATATTCTCAAGTTCTAAATCATCATCTCGACGTAAACAGGTTTTGACGTAAACTCATACGTATTACCATCGTCTTTCAGACTCAAATTCCCAATGTCAAACGACAAAATGCGTTTTAATTAGTTATAGTGTCATCCCACTATTCACAAGGATAAATCCCAAAGTGATAAATACAATTTCCAATAATGGACACATTATCACTAAGTTATAGTGCAATTAACAGTTTGTAGTGTCTACAGGTTCGATAGATAGCTCTTAAAGTCTATATCACTGCTACCTGTCCAAACACTAACTGTCCATCATAAAATCAAAACATCATATACAATCTCAAGTCAAAGATGTTCTCATCACTTATTCTACATCATCATCCGGTCAGCAACTAACAGTGCTAACAAATAAAATTCTCAAATTCTCTAGAATATATGCAACTCAGCATTCAAATTCTCTAGATTATATGCAACTCAGCATATTAAAATACTCAGATATAAAACATTTAACTGTCCCTGCTTAGTAATCTGTTACATGTATAAAATCTCATTATCGAACATGTAAACATAGCAGGCAAGAGCATATAAAATCACATAGTCAGACACATGCACAAACAATTCATTTGTGTCTATTCTCAGTGTCCTAACTCTAGTTCGAGCATATCCCAGATATATGCTCTGATACCATACTGTGAGGGCCCGTTCCTAATGTGGTGTTTAATTAACACATAATGATTAATTTGTGTAAACAGCGGAAGATTTATTTCAAAGGTCTTATCAAATGGCCCTAAAATTTTTTCGCTTTTAGGTGATACATATATAGTGATACTGAAAATATGTAATTCCAGTTTCCAATTTAACACGTTGAGCATAACATCCATATCAAGTATAAATCAATCAATAGTAGAATAATTAAAATACAGATACTCGGGGCATACCCCGGTAATTTAAAACATAAGTAAAAATATTCTAACAACTACTGGGACGCAAAACATAAAATATAAACCTGAGCTCGCTCTCAAGGAGCTCTGGTATCTCTCGATGCGTCGCTGTAAGCATCGTCACTATGTCCTCCTGTAAAGCCTGTCATGTCCGAACAACAAAAGACATGACAGCCCCCACAAAGGGGGTCAGTACCCCAGTACGAGAAATAAATAAATCATTTCAAGTGACAAAGATCATGCAATGCATACCATGTATGAATGCGATGTATGAATGGGTACAAGGAATCGAATATCAAGATACCAAAAATCGGAGTCCAAAGGAAGGTATCATCAAATCATCAAAGCTCGAGCAGAGGGTGACAGTATACGTACATTGCGCTAGGAAAACTCATCCTATGTACGTTACTGCATCCAGCCCTCGTGTCTAGGTCCGGTCGCACCTGCACGTGACTACAGTTACTACCTATACTGCCTGTCATCGCCATGCTCGTCGTACCCGACACTCAGAGTAAGTCAACTCAGTCAAATCATGGATATCAAAGGAATGATAGATCAATATGATATGCCCATGAATCATTTATGCATCAAATGACATATGCAACTCAATATATCATGCAATCTCATGTGAAAGTATATACAAATCATGTAATTTCACATATCATGTAATCCAAGATATTCATCATGTCATGTAGTCGCATAAGAATCATATAGTGACAAATAAGTCATATAAATCAAATAATGGCATATAAGGCCATACATTAGCATCATTACACGTCTTTGCCAGACGTCATGATAAAACTCATTTCAACGTACCTCAAACCGTTAGCTAATTACCAAGTGATCCTCGACTCAATCTTAGGATTAATAAACCTGGCCATAACAGTTCCAAATACAATAATGTCACATACTAGCCTTAAACATATCAAAATAAAACTCAAACTTAGACCCAAAACCAATTCTCTAAATTTCAGCCTGCGCAACCGTAGAGATCGGCTCATAACTTGTTTGATACTTAATAAAATCACATGGGTCCAATTTATTTTCAAAGATAACTCAAAAATGAACATTTCATCAGTTCAACTCATCTTCAAATTCGTTCATTTAGCCTAGGTAAAATGGCCAAGAACAATCTGCTGGAAAAACAGGACAATTTACCAAATTCCAGCCTGACCCATTTTTGTATAAACATCATAATAAATTCATATGACGTCCAAATGAGTTGAAGCTAGTGGGAAAATCACGAAAACCCAAAGTACTACAGTTCATATTTGAAGTCCAGAAGCTAGTTCGTTCATCTAGAGGCACATGCAAAGCAAAGTATGCCAGATTTAAAAATACTCATATTCTGTTTTGACAGAGTGAGCGGTTCTAGGGAAACGTGCATATCTTACACACGAAAACTCCAAATCATGTAAGGACAGTTTCTAATGCAAGATAACCCAACATAAAATAAAAAACATCTCTTATGAGCTTTAAGCTAAACAATTCATCTTCATGTACATTAATTGAAAAACGTACAAGCCTAGAAAACTCGTATATCCCCTGCTTCCAGATTGTATAGTTGCTGGTACAAGTATCATAATTCTTTCATATGAGCTCCAAATTGAGTGAGGCAAATTCCAAATGCAAGCTACCTTCTAATACTACAATACGTATTAGAGCCTAAAACTTCATATTCGTAGCCATTTATTCCCAGAAATACGAATAACAAAATGCATGAAACTCGCATGCAGTAAATTTCCAGATTTGATACATGTTGGTAGAACGACCATAACGTTTTCATCTTAAATCCAAATTATCTGATTTCGGTGGCCATATAAAGTTAACACATAATTATACAACTTATCACAGGAGCATGATTGTTCATTTCGAAGCCTAACTATGCTTAAAATTCGAAATAACAGCATGCATATGTACTGATTCCAAACAGAATACATTTGACAGCAACATTGTCATCTATTACAGCAACATTTCCATCTAATTGCACAACAATTCGACCAATTCAAGTTCATAAACTTAAATTATACCTATATACCTTCAAGTTGTCGAGATTTGAAGCTTAGAACCAACTAAAACCGAACCAAGGTAGAACATCCTTCCCCAATCTGCTGCTACTCAAATTTCTTGCTTCAATGTTGCTCCAAACTTGAATTTTCTTGGTGCATCTTGTTCCTCAAGATGAGAAGCACTCAAATCCATCTTTGCATGTGACATGCACTCACAATTTCACAAAAGAATTATGGGGGAAAGAGGTGCTGAATTTTCGAATTTGCTTGAAGAGAGAAGGAGGAGTGATCTTGTTTAGGAGAGAGAGCTAGTAAGACAAAATGAAATCCCAATTCTGAAATGCAAGGCATGGGCGTGAGTTTCTAAGCCAAAATTGTGATTTTTAATTTATATGTGATGACCAGGGATTATAGGTGTTAATCCCGTAGTGTTAATAATCCCTAAAGTGGTTTTACGTGGCGATTTGGAATTTAATCGAGGTGTTGGGCCTTCTGGGCTCGTTTATTTGGGTAGTTGGGATCGTTGGATCCCGAGTTTGAGATTGTATTCTCTTTTGGGTGAAAAACCTATGAGTTGGGTTTTTAGTGTGTCTCGGGAAGGGTTTTGGAGTTAGAGAGAGAATTTTTGAAAACAGATGATTTTTAATGAATCATGATGTATTTGTGGGGCTATTAATTTTTCGGGGTATTTTTGCTATAAATACCAATTGAACCCAAAATTTTAAGGATATTTTCATTTCAGCCCCAAATCTCTTCTCCCTCTTCCCGCGCGCGATTTCCCGTCTGGACCAGCACCCGCCGCTTCAGGCGCTTCGCCCGCCGCCGTCCGGCCGTCGTTCGGCGCGTCCGACCTATCACCGGCTTCGTCTCGTCGAGGCGCAGCTATCCCCTCCGTCAATTCGAAGTTTCGTCGCGTTTTGAAGTCGGATTTGGCAGGAATGCGTCGATCCCCAAAAGCTAGGGTTCATCGATTTCGAACGTTTTGCTTCCGATTTTCGATTGGGTAACCTCCCTTACCCCTTTTTCGTCATTTTCGTGTATTTCCCTGCCATTATTGTGTTCGAATTTGAAGAATTATAAGGGTTCGAATTTAAGGGCTTGTTTGGGTTCGAATTTAAGGGGTTTGAGTTCGAAAATTGGGGGTTTTTGGCAAGGGGTGTTGATTCTTGCTTGGATAGCTTAATTCACATTTTAGATGAATTATGGTATTTAATTGGGTTCGAAATTGTGAGATTAGGGTTCGATTTTTGTAGGGTATTCTTGAACAAATTTCGACATTGTCTCATTTATTTCCCTCCCTGCATGTACCATGCCCCGGGTCTTTTAAATGATTTATTGTCGTGTGTTGACAATATTTTGAGGGTTATGGATGTGCTTGAGCATGTGTTACATGTTCGTAAATAATTGTGAATTATTTATCGTGTTAGCACATCGTTCCTGGTGGCATGGAACTCGAGCAAGGTTTGGCTTGGACTTCGAGGATTTAAGGTACGTTTAGCGTACGAGCATAGTTTAAATGATGTTTTACAAGTATGATGCATGATTTAAAATACATGAAATGTTTTACTATGATGGTACCGGGACTTGGTTACGTTATGTTGATTCACATGGTGAAATGCTTGGTGCCGCTATGAAGCGAGCAAATGATGGGGTGTGGTTACTACGGAGCGAACACCGATAGTATGACGTTACTTGGAAGTAAGAAATGAAAATGTGGTATTTGATTAGATATCTAGGATATCTGTATTTTATTCCCTATTGGTAATGAATAGGAACAGAGACGTAGTTAATCAGAGAAGTGATTAACTAGTATCAAAGTTAAGGAAATCTTAATATGATATCTAGAATTATGATAATTGCTAGATAAAGAAAGATGTTATGAAATGTTGTTAATTTGAAACCGGCTAGGGTTAACCAATGTGATGATTAACTGCATATTCAGGATTTGATGATTTATCTGTTTTGAGAACAGGGTTATCACAGGGGTACGCTAGGATGAGGATGATACCATCCAGGAAGTATCACATATGTTCCACAACATTTACATTTTTGTAACTTATGTATTATGTCATTATGATTATGAAATTGTGGAATTGGTATGCTCACCCCGTATGGGGCTGTCTCTGTTGGGACAGGTGAACAGGTACATCGATGGATGTGGAGCAGAGCTCGAGCTGTTGATTGGATGTACTCCCAGGATCGTGGTACCAGGGCTTGATGGAGCACGGTATCGTATAGAGTACATATATACCCATGATGGTTATATACATATTCATGATGCTCGCATGTGAGCACGATTATACTTATGGATTGTATATAAAGGCATGAGCCTTTCTCTCTTTCATTTGAGGTTGCATGCAATTAGAGGTAGAATTGCTAAATGATATGAGAGTCATTGGTGTATTATGTGGGTGTTGAAACCCACTTTTGTCGTCATATGTGTGGTGTCTTCCCTGGCTGGGAATTTACTTGTATTATTGCTTTCTGATGAGTATTATGTGTTCCCTGGCCGGGAATTATGTTATGTGTTCTGCTTTTTTTTTGGGATAGCTCTATTTATGGGGAGACTCTGCCCAAATTTTTATAAAAGTTCACAATGTGAAAAGTTGCACCAAGGGGTTGGTAAAGGGCAAACATATGAGTCTTTTATTGTTAGGATGATGATCTTATAACATTGAGTATTAAAGGAAAATTTTGTAATTGACATTCAATGGTAAAGTATCATCTGAGTTTCCCGATTGACTTTTTATTGAAAGCATGTGCCACACATAGTGGTTAATACACTAATGAGGGGTTAAGGGCTAAGGGGGTCCTTACATTAGTGGTATCAGAGCAGTGGTTGGGGCTGTTAAGGGTCTAGGAAGTTATTGATAGCACATATTATGCATGATGGCATTAATGTTGTATGACATAACAATTGTTTATGTGCTATTATGATATGAAAAGTGGTATTGCTAACCATTGTGGTTGCAGGAATCGTGTGGGACACGATAGGATGGCATTAACAGTGATGTCTGGCACTCCGTGTGTTAAGTGCCAAGGAATCTGATTTTGTAAGAGAATCAGGTAAAAAGGGATATTTCCGAGGTAACATGTCTTGGTATACGTATATACATGCAAGTGGTTGCATATATGTATTGAATGTTTGATGCATAGCGTATATGGCTATTGCTGTTAACCCTGATGGTTGCAGGTTACAAGAAATATGGAGTACGAAAAGGAATGATGATTATACATATGTACGGGCATCCAAAGGGTAACATGTATTATGTGTTTAGTCATTTAACACAAGGTAAATCAAGATATGCATAAGATAGTGCATTATGATGATGATAATGATAAGTAAGTTTATGATGATGTTTATGATGAGTAAAGATGATATGATGTTTATGATGATGATAATGATAAGTAAGTTTATGATGATGTTTATGATGAGTAAAGATGATATGATGTTTATGATGATGATTATGATGATGATTATGAGGAATAAGTTTATAATGATGATGTTTATATGATGTTTATATAATGATATAATGTTATTTGTGGTAAGATGCCACGGGGTAAGATGCCCCACATGGTAAGAGGCCATGCGATGTTATTTGTGGTAAGATGCCCCACATGGTAAGAGGCCATGCGATGTTATTTGTGGTAAGATGCCACGGGGTAAGATGCCCCACATGGTAAGAGGCCATGCGATGTTATTTGTGGTAAGATGCCACGGGGTAAGATGCCCCACATGGTAAGAGGCCATGCGATGTTATTTGTGGTAAGATGCCACGGGGTAAGATGCCCATATGGTAAGAGGCCATACGATATTATTATGTGGATTTACGATGACTCATTCTTTTATGAGGATTGGCGATGGTTTATGCCGCCGGATGTATTGATAGCGATGGTTCATTCCGCTATATTGATTGGCGATGGTTCTTTCCGCCAGATGTATTGATAGCGATGGTTCATTCCGCTATATTGATTGGCGATGGTTCTTTCCGCCAGATATATTGATAGCGATGGTTCATTCCGCTATATTGATTGGCGATGGTTCTTTCCGCCAGATGTATTGATAGCGATGGTCCATTCCGCTATATTGATTGGCGATGGGTTATACCGCCGGGTATTGATAGCGATGCCTCTTTCCGCTATTATGAGGACGATGATTCATGCTCAGGTGTATAGCGAGGTTTCATGCCACTTATTATATGACGAGGTATCATGCTGTCGATTCTATAGCGATGGACTGTGCCGATATATATTCAGCACAGGATCTTGCCGCCTTCGAGCGATGGGTGCTGATTACGTATTATTATTGAGCGACGGAGATAGGTATGCCGCTATCTTGTTAGCGATGAGGTATGAGATATTGCTATTCTATTTAGCATTATTCTAGCTGGCATGCGTTGTTATACATGTTTTATTATGACTATTTTACTAGCATGATGATGGATGACATATGTTGATGTACATGGACCGTCACGAGTTGACTGGGTTGTTTAGATGTCATTGTTGACATGTATCGTCGCTAGTTGACGATACCTTAGATGCCATGAGTTGGCATGTGTCGTCACAGGATGACGATGACGATGGTGTAGGAGATGTCTTATTAGACATGCATCATCGTTACGATGATCGATGCGTTGAGTATACGTATTCAGTGGTATGCCTTGGGTGCCAGTACCGAGCACAAGGTGGTGTGTGCGGCACCGATGGACGTGACCCTTATACCGAGCGGGTTGCTCGAGGAATGGTTGGATGCGCTGTACATGTAATCGTACCGCAGCTTACGTTTGGGGTGATCATATTACGAGTGGTGATACCCTTGAGGTATGCTCGTTGGAATGGCGTTTGGCCATGTGATTTGACGACAGGAGTAATCATGGGGGAAAGTACTCGCTTTCTGTCGATGTGACATGTGGTAGACATGGTCACACCACCCTTGAGGGTGTAGGATGGGTCCTAAGGGAGTAGGATCAGGTTATGTTAAGTACATAGGGACATTGGAGTGTCCAGGGTGTATCGGCATTAGAGGAATGTTGGATAAAGACCCACTATTCTATTGAGTTTTCTTCCCACAGTATGATATACCATGTGGAAACGTCAGTCTTATTGGTAGGTTTGAGGTGAACCTAGAGAGGCAGCGACCAGTTTGTCTGCCGTGTGTGTGCAGCACCATGAGGGGCTTGCTAGAGCCGTTATACTGCTCGTTGGAACCAAGTTTGGCAAATCGTAAGGTAATACGATGTGGATTGTGGTAGACTCTAGTAGTCACCATGTCATTTGAGGTTGAGGCTGAGATTGTGCATGCCTCACTGAAACGTGTATACGTTTATGTTTAATCTTGGTGAGACTTGTCTGGGACAGCTCAGGATGTTGGAGTACCAACAAGAGAGTCATCAGGTCGTTATTGACTCAATCTAAGGGAACCCGTGTATTAGGGATACAATGGGTGTTATTGTATCCAGTTTTTCCGAACGGTGGTTCGAGACTAGTGGATCTCGAGTTCGATGGCACTTCCCTTGTGAGGAAGGAGGTAGTATTATACCTATTTGGGAATCTTTGAAAGATTCGGTGAGTTGGTGCTTGTGGTGTTGATTTTGAGAATCACGCCGTGTTGTTGATCGTCGATTTTCATTCTCCTTTGGATGGGAATGACTCAGGATTGACGGTTGTGTTTGGGGCTTAGGGGTATGTTGCAGATACCCGAGCCAAGTGCATTGAGTATGCATGCGATGTCAATACTTAGGCAGGTATACCGGTGAGTATACGGATGCCAGTTATTGATTTCCTTTCTGTCAAGCATAGAGTTATGCTATTTTTAGGATGGTTAAATCTCTGATGAGAGATATGGAACACCTTGAGATTGGGAATCTCCATGGCACGATGATTATGAGGGATAATCGTGAAGTTAGTTGACTTCCCTTGAGGAGGGATTATCTTGTGAGGGTTAAGGTATTTCATTATTGGTGTTTCCCTCCGAGTTATGCGATAGCCTTCCCAAGTTTGGATTGTTAAATCCTAGGATTATCAAGGGATGGCAGGAATTCGGATTGGTTGGGTGTCGCTGTCGACACAAGCGTTGAGGATGCAATAGGTTTATTGCATGTCCTTTCAAATTTGAAACTCTGTGGAGTCTCGATTGTTTATTTACGACCAGGATGTGGTTCTTGGGATATCCGGAGGTGGACATCTTGTGAGATGTCTTTTGTGTGGATCGGTGGCCGTGAGTTGCCCGATCCGAGTTGCAGAGGGTGCAACTGCTCCTTGGATGGAGGTGGTCTGTATAGCGGGAAACCAGGTTTGGTATGTGTACACCGTGGTATACTAGTGTTTCCCTCGTAACGAGGTAAGTTAGACATCGTGAGTCATGATAAAGATGTCATTGGATGATATCTACGATAGAATCAGGAGCGATTCGAATCCTTACAGTTTCAGTTGACTAACTGCTTTTGGATTATTAGCGTTGAGTTGTACTGACGCTCTTTGACGTTATGATGGATTTGGAAATCTATTCCACTCCAGAGTTTGACACGAGGTCAACGTTCTCACGGTTGAGGTGTCATTCAGGTTGCGTTCTTACTAGTTGTATTAGAACTAATGATGACTGTCCGATCTACAGTCGTAAGTATAGGTTATTTTGCAGTCATGAGGGACTGACTTTTGGGATGAATCGCACCGAGGTAGGTATGTTTTGCCTCTTGGGTGATAGGTTGGTTTTGGTAAGTCGCTCTGTTTCAGAGTTTGATGTGAGGTAAGTATCCTCGCGTTTATTAATACGATTCTGATATGGTCAAGAATCAGGGTTATGGCTTCATGTTGTTGTGTAGCCTGGGTGTTACGTGATACACCAGTGCTAATTTCGAGGACGAAATTCTTTTAGTGAGGGATATTATGATGACCAGGGATTATAGGTGTTAATCCCGTAGTGTTAATAATCCCTAAAGTGGTTTTACGTGGCGATTTGGAATTTAATCGAGGTGTTGGGCCTTCTGGGCTCGTTTATTTGGGTAGTTGGGATCGTTGGATCCCGAGGTTGAGATTGTATTCTCTTTTGGGTGAAAAACCTATGAGTTGGGTTTTTAGTGTGTCTCGGGATCTCGGGTGCTGTGTGAGCACCGGTAGGGGGTTTTGGAGTTAGAGAGAGAATTTTTGAAAACAGATGATTTTTAATGAATCGTGATGTATTTGTGGGGCTATTAATTTTTCGGGGTATTTTTGCTAAAAATACCAATTGAACCCAAAATTTTAAGGATATTTTCATTTCAGCCCCAAATCTCTTCTCCCTCTTCCCGCGCGCGATTTCCCGTCTGGACCAGCACCCGCCGCTTCAGGCGCTTCGCCCGCCGCCGTCCAGCCGCCGTTCGGCGCGTCCGACCTATCACCGGCTTCGTCTCGTCGAGGCGCAGCTATCCCCTCCGTCAATTCGAAGTTTCGTCGCGTTTTGAAGTCGGATTTGGCAGGAATGCGTCGATCCCCAAAAGCTAGGGTTCATCGATTTCGAACGTTTTGCTTCCGATTTTCGATTGGGTAACCTCCCTTACCCCTTTTTCGTCATTTTCGTGTATTTCCCTGCCATTATTGTGTTCGAATTTGAAGAATTATAAGGGTTCGAATTTAAGGGCTTGTTTGGGTTCGAATTTAAGGGGTTTGAGTTCGAAAATTGGGGGTTTTTGGCAAGGGGTGTTGATTCTTGCTTGGATAGCTTAATTCACATTTTAGATGAATTATGGTATTTAATTGGGTTCGAAATTGTGAGATTAGGGTTCGATTTTTGTAGGGTATTCTTGAACAAATTTCGACATTGTCTCATTTATTTCCCTCCCTGCATGTACCCTGCCCCGGGTCTTTTAAATGATTTATTGTCGTGTGTTGACAATATTTTGAGGGTTATGGATGTGCTTGAGCATGTGTTACATGTTCGTAAATAATTGTGAATTATTTATCGTGTTAGCACATCGTTCCTCGGGGCATGGAACTCGAGCAAGGTTTGGCTTGGACTTCGAGGATTTAAGGTACGTTTAGCGTACGAGCATAGTTTAAATGATGTTTTACAAGTATGATGCATGATTTAAAATACATGAAATGTTTTATTATGATGGTACCGGGACTTGGTTACGTTATGTTGATTCACATGGTGAAATGCTTGGTGCCGCTATGAAGCGAGCAAATGATGGGGTGTGGTTGCTACGGAGCGAACACCGATAGTATGACGTTACTTGGAAGTAAGAAATGAAAATGTGGTATTTGATTAGATATCTAGGATATCTGTATTTTATTCCCTATTGGTAATGAATAGGAACAGAGACGTAGTTAATCAGAGAAGTGATTAACTAGTATCGAAGTTAAGGAAATCTTAATATGATATCTAGAATTATGATAATTGCTAGATAAAGAAAGATGTTATGAAATGTTGTTAATTTGAAACCGGCTAGGGTTAACCAATGTGATGATTAACTGCATATTCAGGATTTGATGATTTATCTGTTTTGAGAACAGGGTTATCACAGGGGTACGCTAGGATGAGGATGATACCATCCAGGAAGTATCACATATGTTCCACAACATTTACATTTTTGTAAATTATGTATTATGTCATTATGATTATGAAATTGTGGAATTGGTATGCTCACCCCGTATGGGGGCTGTCTCTGTTGGGACAGGTGAACAGGTACATCGATGGATGTGGAGCAGAGCTCGAGCTGTTGATTGGATGTACTCCCAGGATCGTGGTACCAGGGCTTGATGGAGCACGGTATCGTATAGAGTACCTATATACCCATGATGGTTATATACATATTCATGATGCTCGCATGTGAGCACGATTATACTTGTATATGGATTGTATATAAAGGCATGAGCCTTTCTCTCTTTCATTTGAGGTTGCATGCAATTAGAGGTAGAATTGCTAAATGATATGAGAGTCATTGGTGTATTATGTGGGTGTTGAAACCCACTTTTGTCGTCATATGTGTGGTGTCTTCCCTGGCTGGGAATTTACTTGTATTACTGCTTTCTGATGAGTATTATGTGTTCCCTGGCCGGGACTTATGTTATGTGTTGTGCTTTTTTTTTGGGATAGCTCTATTTATGGGGAGACTCTGCCCAAATTTTTATAAAAGTTCACAATGTGAAAAGTGGCACCAAGGGGTTGGTAAAGGGCAAACATATGAGTCTTTTATTGTTAGGATGATGATCTTATAACATTGAGTATTAAAGGAAAATTTTGTAATTGACATTCAATGGTAAAGTATCATCTGAGCTTCCCGTTTGACTTTTTATTGAAAGCATGTGCCACACATAGTGGTTAATACACTAATCAGGGGTTAAGGGCTAAGGGGGTCCTTACAATTTGATGTATTGTGGAATCCATGTGTCAATACATCATCATCTTGCAAGATTATTGGTCCAAAATCATGTATTAAACATGAGTTACATTAATTAGTGGCATGCGTTTTCCAAGTGCCATGTGATCATGCACATGCTCATGCACTAAACATGTTCCACTAGTTGGTCGACTCATCGTAGTCCAAAATTCCTTATTTCAAATTTGCACTTTTAATTATCCGGGTTTGCTTAATCATCGTTAATCCGGATTAATTAGCATCGGGGCCTTACACCTTGAGCCAACATGTAAGGACCCCATATACTTAACCCTTGATTAGTGTATTAATCATTATGTGTGGCACATGCTTTCCATAAAATCATTCGGGAAACTCAGATGATACTTTACCATTGAATGGCAATTACAAAGTTTTCTTTAACATACAATGTTATAGGTTCATCATCCTAATAACAAGAGACTCATAGAGTTCGCCCATTACATCACTTTTTGCATTGTGGACTTTTATAAAAATTTGGGCAGAGTCTCCCCATAAATAGAGCTATCCCGAAATAAAAGTACAATACATAATATAATTCCCGGCCAGGGAAAACATAATACTCATCAGAATGCAGCAATATCAAGTAAATTCCCAGCCAGGGAAGACACCACACATATGGCAACAAAAGTGGGTTTCAACACCCACAATACACCAATGACTAGTTGTATACATATCTACATATATGTGAATACTATTATCAAACTAAAACATAAGATAAATCATGCATCAACATACATAATAAAACGTGACATGGTTATAGCCCCTACTAATGATTTTCTCAAGCCAATGAGAAAATCCTATGAGTCAACCTAAGGTAACTTCACAAGCACCTTCCTTTGGCTCCAATTTGTGAATGGCCTCCTCATCCCGGCACGATGCTCCATCTTCATTGATCACCATCAATAAAATAAACTACACTATTTACAAGATATAGAATTCCTCGATTCACATTCGAGGGGAACATAGGGGAGGGATTACATTTAGAATGAAATAGAGAAAGGCACGACACGCAGGTCGTATTATAAATTACAATCATTCACAAATCCTATCTAATAGGTCAAATGGCTATAACCACGCACCATGCTCAAACAACACATAAAGCATGCATTAACATTTAATTAATTAAATTCTAAACATTTTAAATTTAATTCTAATTAAAACTGTAAAATAATTTTTGAAAAATTATCGTACGCTCGGGACATCACATGCCACGAACTAAAGCGACTAAGACTCGAACCACCATGGTTCGAACCACAAACACTCGGCTGGACCATAGATGGGCCTAGGGTTCGAAACCCTAGCCCATGGCCGAGCCAAGCTCGAGCGGCGGCGGCGCTAGGGTTCCAAACCCTAGCCGCCTCGCACCCTTTTGGTATTTTATCGAGCCATCTTGTTTTAAACGCTGGAATTTGTTAGCCACGAGTCACGGTCATGCCATGCACGGGGTTCGCTCAACCATCTCGAGCTAAGGGTTCGAAAAACCTTGCTCTCATGTGGTAAAGTTACTAATCCATGCATGCGTGAACCATTATCGAGTCAAAGAGTTCAAAACTCATCCATGTCTCAAAACTGTAGAAAATAAGGCGATGATGGCCGAGCCATGCACGACTATTAGGGTTCGAAACCCTAGCCGTCACGTCCAATGGTTCTAAACCCTAATTAATTTTCGACACTTCCATGCACAATTATTAGCCACAACGACTAAGCCATCTCGAGCCAAGGGTTCGAAAACCCTAGCCCTAATGTGGCTAGCCGTGGTGACATTTGTGATGGTGATGGCCGAAAACTTTATGACATATGGTTCGATATTCGCCTAATTATATCAAATACAACTTTACGATGATTTTCAAAAACTAAATATTTATTTCATATCATATATGAATTAAACAGTTTTAATTAGCATGCAATATTAATTCTAATATGATTAACACAATTTAATCACATAAATCCGATATGAGCCTTGTACACGGCTCTGATACCACTGTAAGTAATCCTTAGAGCATACAACGCAGCGGAATAAAATTTTTAGGATTACAAACCAGCAGATCTATACATAGGTTATCATATCGGATTAAGGTATACGAAGGTCTCACCCTTGTAGCTTGTTTGAAGCAGAATCCACGGAGCAGCACCGCGTCCTACGCCTTCTCCGAGTCAATAGCAAAACTCAATGAGTTTTGCCTCAACGGTATCCACACGATCAAATCGGGTGAAGGGATAGTTTAATAACAAGTTGCTAGACAAGTTATTAAACCGGAACAAGGAACACAATCGATTCCAAATCGAAAGGCACGCCCAATATTTCACAAAATCCTCTTCGGCTATCAAGTGGAAGCCGAGAGCAATTTTTGAAGTTGGAGGCCGTGTGCTTCAAGTTTGGATGTAGGTTTAATGATATGAAGTTGTCTTACTAATTAAACACCTTGCAATCATATTATATATGATTAATTAAAGACTTTCATAAAGCCTCATGGGCTTAAGCCCATGATTTAATTAATCATTATGATTATTAATTAAGACTTCTCTTAATTATTTAATTCATCCCATGAATTTAATTTCCCTTCTCGATTTAATCTTTTGTGCGACCCGATAGGATCTTGTAATGTTGGCAGTGACATAAAATCTCATTTTACGTCTCAAGCATTGAGCGGTATCTAGCAACATATCAATGCTACCCAAATTACAAGAATGTCAATGACTCGATATAACCTTTAGAACTTGTGATAATATTAATCATGTAACTTAATCCCTTTGTCCTTTGTGTTTAGATTGAACACGAGTCATGGAATAGTCATACTCGTATATCCAATCTTTATTTCTTGATCCCCAAGTAGAACTAGAATAAACGAATAAGCTCGATATCTCATATCGACTCATTCGAGCATGGCCATGCATTTTAGTTCTCACTTGATCAAGGGCCAAACACATCTCCTGTTATATAGGAGGGACAAATCATATCTCGATCAGTCAACATCCCTCTACATAATTCGTAGTGTATCCAATAGTCGCCTTTATAGTATACCCTGTTACGGGTAACGTTTGACGATATCAAGATACATAACTCCTTATGTTGGGATCTCTGATGATCACAAGTCGTAAGGATTGCATACATTATTATCACTATGAGAATTGCATATGACGATCATATAACTATCCATGTTGCATTCTCATGGTGGGTCTGTCCAGTACATCGTTCTCTAACATGTACCCATATGTTGATTTGATATCTCATATCAATGAACAAATCATCGATCAACATATACTAGTCTCTACGTATTATCATTATCCCTATTCATGATAATACTTGACTAGGGACATCTTTAAGAATAATACAATATTATTCTAAGGACATTAACATATATATTAATTCATAATGCACAGTTAAAAGAATAATATATAATAATGAATTGCCATTCATAAAACCATAAACATTGTATGTCTTAAACAATCATCTAATGACTTGTCTTAGGGCATATCCCAACACAGCTTCTATATATGACTCAATTTGAAATATTTTTTCACTAAGAGTATATTGTATACCCTTTGATATAGGGTCATCCTCAATCACTCTATGCATAGCTTCTTCGACATATTCTTTCTGTAAATTGGGTACGAGTTCAAATTCTTTTGTCAGCATACTTATAATAATTTAGAAAATAACTCTTAAAATGTAACGTAAATTACCAGTATTTTGGCCTTCTCGAAGTAGTGATCAGTTTCATCTTCCCTGCGTGGCCTTATTGAGTTGTAGTGTGTCCACTTCGATTCTTGCAAGTCAAATACGAGCAATGTCCAATGGTAGCCAGTAGTCACCGATGGATCCTCACGGCCACATGTGTTTATATGAAAAATAAGGAATCTATATTCCATGGCTTGGGCAATCTTTCCATTTATTTGGTGTTTTGCTGCCTCTTCGCAATATATCTCTCGTGATCTCCTTGCAACGTAATGCTGTCAAGCAGCACGTAGAAATTTAATAAACATGATTTTTATAAGAAATTAAAATTAATAACTTGTGTTTTATTACCCAAGACAAGCAATCAAAAACGTAGTAAGCCTTCCTTTGCCCTAATTTCTCAAGCTGCCTATCAATAAGGATGTTCCAGCAGTCAACAATCTGAAAGGTGTGATCAGACATTTTGCAATGAGTTAATTGAATATCAAGAAAATAGACAAGTGAACAACTCTTTTGATAAACCGTTTACATCGTTAGGAATTGAAAGTCCGTTAAGTATGGCTCCAGTATATTTAACAGGTATTTGTTTTGCTGCCATATTGTCTCGCCAAATCACTCCCCTGCACACAATGATAAATTGCAACATTTATTGGTTTCATCTATTTGAATTAATTTACTTTTTAAAAGAATAAAACAAGTCATACCATTGTCCATGATCCTTGTTGAATTTCAGTAACCAATATTTTTCTTCTTTGGTCAACCGTTTGAAGATGACATTTCGTGGTTTGAACTTGAAAGGCTCGTCATCCTTATTGTCTTTAACGCGTGTTGCAACCTCAAAATTATCATCATCTTGCAATGCTATTATATCTTTACTGGCTTTTTTGGGTTGATCTTTTTCTTTTACAGTAGAGCTTTTTTGTGTTGACCTCCTAGCCCTTTTCAAGGAGGGGTACGTATGGTCACGATCTTTATGGGCCATTCGGTCCAATCTGTTCTTAATTCTTTTCACCATTGATGTATGTGCCTCGTTTAATTTCACGAGTTCTACATTTTCCTCGCTCAACATCATTGCAGCTGTTTTTTGTGCTGCTCAAGTCGTTGTCAACTGCTTCCTTATCTTTTTTTAAACTTTCGATTCGAGCATGTAGTTGTGCAACGATGTTGTCGAGTTCCTCCTTTTGTTTCAGAACTTCGTTATTTCTGGCATGCAATTCTTTCAGGTCTTCTTCTTTCAGCATGATCATTGTTCTTGCTTCTTCCAGCTGTGTTCTTAATTCTGCATTGTTGAGCTACTGGACATCGTGCTCAGAAACAAATGAGTCAAATTTCACCTTCAACTCTTTTAACTCATTTTCCCTTCTCATAAGTTCCTGCTTTGTTTCTTGGAGTTGGGTGGCCAATTCCGTGGATTGAATAAAATATGGATTTTTAGTTGAATCCAATGGTTCTTCACTTGCCATATTCACATCTTCATGAAATTCATCTCCTTCTCCATCAGTAGCAAACAAAGATTCCTCACCATAACTTTTGCCAGCAACATTAAAGAGTTGCGTCTCGATCTCGTTATGAACAAACACTTCAACCAACATATCCTCATTGGACATGTCAACATCATCATATAAATTTTCGCCACGTGAATGTTCAGAAAGATCAAGCAGTACCTCAGCAATTGTTGCATCAGGGAAATATGCAACTTCTTCTTCTTCATATTCTCTTAAGTCAAATTCGGGTTCTTCATTAAGACTTACAGCTCGATGTTCTTGTCGTTCTGCAACAGATGGTTCTTTATTTTCAATATCTTGTTGCAGGAGTTCAGCTTCCTCAGATGTCAGTTGTAAAAAGCTTTTCAATATCTGGTGCACCAGTTATATTTCAAGCACCAATTATAAATTTCGTGCACAAGCTATATATCATGCAACAGTTATCTTTCATGCACCAGTTATGATTATGATGCACCAGTTATAATTGTATGCACCAGTTATAATTGTATGCACCAGTTATGATTTACATGCACCAGTTATGATTTACATGCTCCAGTTATGATTTTGAACCAGTTATGATTTACATGCACCAGTAATGATTTACATGCACAAGTTAACATTTACATGCACCAGTTATCATTTATATGCATCAGTTATGATTTACATGCACCAGTTATGATTTACATGCACCAGTTATGATTTTAATGAACCAGTTATGATTTACATGCACTAGTTATAATTTACATGCACCAGTTATAATTTACATGCACCAGTGATGATTTACATGCACAAGTTAACATTTACATGCACCAGTTATCATTTACATGCATCAGTTATGATTTACATGCACCAGTTATGATTTACATGCACCAGTTATGATTTTGAACCAGTTATGATTTACATGCACCAGTTATGATTTACATGCACCAGTTATGATTTTGAACCAATTATGATTTACATGCACCAGTAATGATTTACATGCACAAGTTAACATTTACATGCACCAGTTATCATTTACATGCATCAGTTATGATTTACATGCACCAGTTATGATTTACATGCACCAGTTATGATTTTAATGAACCAGTTATGATTTACATGCACCAGTTATAATTTACATGCACCAGTTATAATTTACATGCACCAGTTATAATTTAGATGCACCAGTGATGATTTACATGCACAAGTTAACATTTACATGCACCAGTTATCATTTACATGCATCAGTTATGATTTACATGCACCAGTTATGATTTACATGCACCAGTTATGATTTTGAACCAGTTATGATTTACATGCACCAGTTATGATTTACATGCACCAGTTATGATTTTGAACCAATTATGATTTACATGCACCAGTAATGATTTACATGCACCAGTTAACATTTACATGCACCAGTTATCATTTACATGCACCAGTTATGATTTTGAACCAGTTATGATTTACATGCACCAGTTATGATTTACATGCACCAGTTATCATTTACATGCATCAGTTATGATTTACATGCACCAGTTATGATTTACATGCATAGATATATGATTTACATGCACCAGTTATAATTTACATGCACCAGTTATGATTTTGAACCAATTATGATTTACATGCACCAGTGATGATTTACAAGTTAACATTTACATGCACCAGTTATCATTTACATGCATCAGTTATGATTTACATTCACTAGTTATGATTTACATGCACCAGTTATGATTTTGAACCAATTATGATTTACATGCACCAGTAATGATTTACATGCACCAGTTAACATTTACATGCTCCAGTTATCATTTACATGCATCAGTTATGATTTACATGCACCAGTTATGATTTTGCACCAGTTATCACTTACATGCACCAGTTATGATTTACATGCACCAGTTATGTTTTACATGCACCAGTTATGAATTTGAACCAGTTATCACTTACAGGCACCATTTATCATTTACATGCACCATTTATGAATTACATGCACCAGTTATCATTTACATGCACCAGTTATAATTTACATGCACCAGTTATCATTACATGCACCAGTTATGATTTACATACACCAGTTATGATTTAAATGCACCAATTATGATTTACATGCACCAGTTATGATTTTAATGCACCAGTTATAATTTACATGCATCAGTTATAATTTACATTTATGATTTACATGCACCAGTAATGATTTACATGCACCAGTTAAGATTTACATGCACCAGTTAACATTTACATGCATCAGTTATGATTTTACATGCACCAGTTATGATTTACATGCATAGATATATGATTTACATGCACAAGTTATAATTTACATGCACCAGTTATGATTTTGAACCAGTTATGATTTACATGCACCAGTAATGATTTACATGCACCAGTTATCATTAACATGCATCAGTTATGATTTACATGCACCAGTAATGATTTACATGCACCAGTTATCATTTACATGCACCAATTATCATTTACATGCATCAGTTATGATTTACATGCACCAGTTATGATTTACATGAACCAGTTATGATTTTGCACCAGTTATGATTTACATGTACCAGTTATATAATTTACATGCACCAGTTATATAATTTAGATGCACCAACTACAATTACATAATTACATGCAACAATTATGATTTAAATTCCCCATTATGATTTAATGCACCACTTACGAATTCACGGTTTAGATCCTTCAATTCAATTGAGCTTAGCTTTTGTACAAATCTACGGGATTCCATTTCATGAATCTGGGGAACAGATTCGCATACACTGGATCAATTATCTTCGTTTTCTCGCATACACAATACTATAAAAAAAATGTTAGTCAATGTTATTAACAAACCAGGGATATTAATTGCAAAAAAAAAAATTTGTACGCAACGTACCGGTATCAACGGAACACAACCAGAATGTTTTTCATTGTTGGATTCTATCAGGCTGCTCAATAAATTGTTTAAAATGTGTTCCGACCAATTGAGGGTGCATATTCTCTCCATATCATCCACAAGTGCAGCATAACCCCAATTCAGGTTTGAAGATTTTGTAGCAATGAAGAACGTTGCAAGTATGTACAAAACAACCAAACGAGCAACATCATTGACATCTGTAATATCCTGGCTTTCCACCTTAGAAATCAATTTCTTGTAAATTGAGCTCTTGCTCATTCTGTAATCCCGTAATTTCTCTTTCTCAGGGAAGCATCTAGTTAGGAATGTTGTACATGGGTAGTCTACCATATGCGTGTCAATGTCCTTGTTGCCATCTCTTATTCCAAAAATTACTCGAACATCACTCGTAGTAATGGTCATTCTATGCTCCCCAAGATGGAATCCTTTAGATTCCTTGTGGAAACAATCTATTATTTTCTTGATTGCCACATCCCGTTTCTTGCAATGATTCAATTCCACCCTGTTGGCTTGAATAGCATTAACCATATGCCAAAAGGGCGTACGCTGCAACACTTGTAAATGTTCATCTCTGAGTTCAATTTTTTTCAGATCACTCACTACTGTTTGCAGGTTAGATCTGTATAATGATGTCTTATGCGATATTTTGCTAATTTCTTTCTCTGTTGGCGAGGATTCAATTGGTGCTGTAATGAAACAAATACGAGTGACATTAAATTAAACATTTCACACAATAACAATTTAGTTCATCATTACAAGCCCTAGTTGGGGGAAAAATCCGAATCAATACAGAAATCTCATTAGAAACCTGAATATTTCAAGAATATACATAACATGTTTACAGAACTCAGTAGAAAATTACAAGAATTCGAAAAACGTTATACATACCATGTTTTGTTACACGCGTGCGTCGATTCGTCTTCCTCTTCTCAGTCACTTTCTGCAAATTTTTGAGCGCCTTTGGAGCCATGTCTTATCGTCTTACAGATTACGATTTTGGAATCTTAAAGGAAGTAGAGTTGGATTGCGTTGGATGGAAGAGACTTTGGTATTAAAATCGAAAAGTTTTAAAAACGAATTCCAAATCGATGTAATTTGAAGTGAGAGAATTAGAATTGTGTCAGATTGAATGTAATGAAACGGACGTTGCAAATCGGAAGAGAAGGGTTTGGCGCCTTTGGTTTAACAGTAGTAAGGGTATATATGTATTTTTGGCCCAAAGTGGACCTAAATAGTTTAATGTTTTTTTCTTAGACTAGCTTCAACAAATTTCAATCATAATGTACCGGCCTGATTTTTTCCCTTTTTAAAAAACCGTGGTCATGTCTACTCCCAAGTCCCAATCGCATAACTCTACAGATATCCCTATTTAAAATCCCCAGACCTAATTACATATAACCCTAATCCAATCAATTCTTCGTTCTCCCTCTCTTTCCCAAGCCGCCGGCATAATTTCTCCCGCTTTTTCGCTTTTCTTTATCTCCGAATTTGCTACTATTTCCCTCCCCTGTAGTTTAATTTTGAACGTCGTCTGATTTCAATGCCGCCAGTAGACAAACCGGTGCCGAATCCGAGCCAGATCCCAGTTGCCTCCGCCTCTGGTGCCAATTCGAACCCTTCTTCGAACAATTTATGGATCGGAAACGTGTCGTTGGCGGTAATCGAAGCAGAATTGAAGGCACTGCTGGAGAAGCACGGGAAAATCGACAGCCTGACGCTATACCCATCTCGGAACTACGCGTTTGTGTATTTCAGAGAAACCGAGTGTGCTATGGCCGCCAAACAGAGCCTTCAGGGTTACGTTCTTCGTGGGAATCCGTTGAAAATTGAGTTCGCGAAATCGGTTGGTTTTGTTTTAATATTTTATTGTCTCCCCGCTTCCGTGACAATTGGATTACATTGATACATATCTATGTATGTTGATTTTGTATAATCCCTGTCCCTATCAGTTGTGTCAATTTTGTTCTGGATGCTTATCTAAATGTTGCAAAGGGGAATTGGGTGTTTTTTGACCTAGTATCATGGATCAGTGTTTTGAATTAAATTATGCCTTCTTAGTATTTCAAGTTAATATGAAATTATTTGGGTTACTTGAGGGTTCTATTTTGTCTCAGAAGCTTTATTAATAACGACTGCTACATTGAAAATTTAAGGCATATGTTTTTTTCCCCTTCTTTTTAAAGGCTAAGGCATATGTTTTTGAGGAGCAATGAAATTAGGACTTCTTGATTTGAATATATATGCTAAAATATATATATATCTTCAGAATAAATTACTTTATCTGAAAAATACTCAATGTTGTCACTTGCATTAAACAAATATATCTTGAAAAGAGTAAAAACAAATAAACAGATTTAAGAAAGCGATAAAAATAATTACAGCTGATATTTTTTTTATGATATCTGAACATATAATATTATCATTTTAGCCACATATTTCTAGTACTTTCTATATTCAGTAAATCAAATGCATCACTGGCAAATATTTGACAAGAAATGTTGCTGCATTTGTTGCAGAAGATTCTGATCCGGTTTAAGCACGTAATTTAAAAGTAATTTTTTTTTTCAAAAATTATATATTATAATAATAATTGGTTTGGTTTGTTTTGGATTGTCATCCAATTAATTTTAGAGACCGATACAAACCATGATTGTTTAAAACCAATCCAATCGTGGAGTTTTGTTCGGTTTTCTGTTTGGATTGGTTTGTTTCGGTTACTGAATATCTCTATCTTTCACCACGTGAAACGTGAATTGAGGACATTATAGTGATGTAATGAAGTACTATTTTGAAACAACTTCCATTTGTGAAATATAGCCACTACAAATTCCCATGCAAATGTACCATGGAGGATAAAATTCTGAGATGTTTGAAAATACAAAGTCATCATAGTTAATCATGTTCAGTCCCCTTTAAAACTTCATGATATGGTGGTTGACATTATCTCGAATAGATTTGGTATGATATTAGTAGTAAATAACAAATCAAGATATTAAATTTTAAAACATTATGCAAGACATGAAAATTTGGTGGTTGTTTTGCGATTTAATTGTTAATCGATTGCAGCCTTGGAAAGTTATGCAAACTCTAAAAATGGAAATTGAGAAAATTTTCACTCAGATCCTTACTCTTGAATGTATGGCTATGCAACTAATGATGAAGATGCAAATGAAATATGAGGATTGTCAAAAAATAAAATGAATACACTAATTGGCTAGCAACGATCAATATTTTTATTTTGTTAAAAATGTGCATTTGAAGCTGTTATAACTCTCTTCAACGTTTCTTCTCCTTTTCCACTGGGTTTAAGCTTGATACTCAAACTTAATCTGGGTTAATAATGAATGTACTGAAAGCACGGCTACTCACTTCTCATTAAGCTATATTTTTATGGTATTGAATAAATTGCACACTTAATTCTTTTCTGAACAAGTTTTATATATGCTTGTTGAACAAGCCAAAAGAGATAGTGGTCGAAGGTCGATATCATGCCATGATCAAACTCTTACAGAATAAAGAAAACTTGTTCAAAAAAGAAATATAGTGTGCTAGTTATTTGATACCATAAAATATGACAGAATGACAACCGAGTGATAGTGCATTCAATTGATATGTTATTAACTCGGATCAAGTTCAAAGCGTGAAGCTTGAAGCTTGTGGAAAAGGAGAAAGATTGAAGAGTAATAGCTTTTTGTGGTAAAGTCATGTCTCGATCTAATCATCATGCTACTACTCCGTGGAGAATTCCCCTTGAATGTGCTCGTTGTCTACTTGTTATCAAGTCCTGCGAATCTACTAACGAGAACGGTACATTGATAAATCATGTCATACCACCCAGTAGAAAAGAGCTCCGTTGTGCCATGACCTATTTGATCCTTCATAACCAGCTTCATCATTGAATAAAGAGAAGAAAAATTCAAGTGCAGGTGCTGGCCATTCCATTGACGAGAGACCCACTGACCCACTTGTGGTTTTGACAAAAAAAATTAATGTTGCTAGCCAATCAGTGTGATCTAGTCTGTATTTTGACAATTCTCATATTTCATTTGCATTTTATCATTTGTTGTATTGTCATTTAATATGAAGCAAGGATCTAACTGAAAGATTTGCAAATTTCCATGTTTAGAATTTGTTTAACTTCCCAAGGTAGCAAAAACTTTGTGTCTTCTCCACTTTTAAGAAGACCCGGCTGCACGATCACAACCTTTCCATGTCTTGCAAAACGTTTTTAAAATTTAACACCTCAATTTGTTACTTCTTACTAATCTCATGCAAAGTTTCTTCAAGATAATGCCTGCCACGATCTATCTTGAAGTTTTATGGTTAGTGAACATGATTAATTATGACGAGTCTGTATTTCAAACATCTTAGAATTCAGTCTTCCATAGTGTATTTGAATTGGAAAAGACGCTTATTAAAATTTGTAGTAGCTAAATTTCACCATTGAACATTGTTTAAATAAGAGTATTCATTACATCATTACAATTTATATCCTCAAGAAATGTGCCATGTGGTGAAAGATAGGGGTATTCAGAAACCTAACCAAAAGAGATAATGATCGAAGGTCGATATCTTGTTCTGATAAAACTCTTAGAGAACAATCTATTACCTAGAGGATTAGATTTTCGGATCAACTATTCAATCAAATGAGCATGTTTCCCATCTCTTCTCGAGAAACAAGTGGCTGTGGTTGGTTTATATCGTGTGCAAAATGTCTGAATATCTGCCACTATTATGTTATTAAGTGAATGCCTTACTAAGGATATGTGGACGTGTGTATTGTTTGCCTCACAATACCTGGTTACTTCAGTTTTTACTTAATAATATAAATTAAAGACTTTATGCAATAACTATGTGACTGCTATAATGATAAATGTCCTCCGAACCTCTGATTTCTGAGATAAATACTACCTAGATGCAAGAAAATCATTGAATTTTCCCCTTTATTCCTCCCTTTTGGGGTTTTGCTGATTTTTCCTTTGTTTCTTGTTCTTCTGATATTTGGGTAATTGTAATCATTCTTTGGAATTCTTTTTCAATCTTTTTTTCAGGCTAAGCCATGTAAGAGTCTGTGGGTGGCTGGAATTAGCCAATCTATTTCCAAGGAAGATATGGAGAAAGAGTTCCTTATATTTGGAAAACTACAAGACTTTAGGTTTCTCAGAGATCGAAATACTGCCTACATTGATTATGTTACCTTGGATGATGCTGCGAAGGCATTGAAGAGTATGAATGGGAAAAGAATTGGTGGAGATCAGCTACGTGTGGATTATCTTAGGTCACATCCCCCCAAAAGAGTAAGCTGGTGTCTTCTTTGATTGGTTTAGCAATTATTAGGACCCCCCACATGTTTTACATACAAATTCCCACAGTTACTTGTGTGATCATTTATGGAAAAAGAATTGATTTTGTATATGTCACGTGGGATTTTAAGGAGTCCTTACAATGACGAAATTTTTTCAACATCAAATTGACTGCATAAATCGATTTTTATGTCTGCCCGAGGATGTAAATTTACCTGGTTTTCATCTTGATGTTATCGCCTGCTCATTGTCGGGGAATAATGTCATCACTTCCCTTCCTTGAAATGGTGTTTGTGCACGAACCATCAATGGCAAGTTGGAGGCACTTGGATTTGTTTAAGAATATAAGCTGCTTTTGGAAAATTTCGAATATTAAGCACATACAGTATAGGTTTTTAAATTCTTCCCACTGCAACTCGGGTCGATTTCGTTCCTATATAAAGAACCACCATTGTTCAGCACTCTCTATGTAGAAAGAGGCCACCACTTCCTTGTTTTCCTCCGACCAATTGGCTAACAGCCGACAGCTCTACCACTGAGCTATTGAGGAACTACGGGAGATTAGATTTCCTAGAGTGCAATTATCATTCTCGACCCATGACCAATATGAGCTCGAACCCTCCTTCGTAAATCCCAGAACTTCTTTGTAGTGGCTCGCTTCCATGCCTCATTTCAGAACTCTATGTAGAAAGAGGCCAACCCTTCCTTGTTTTCCTCCGATGTCCTCTTGATATCTCTTCCTAAAGGCTTCGAATTGTTGCCGGAATGCCTTCAATTTCCCCATGACGATTGGCTCTGATACCAATTTGTTATTGTCCCCAGTTGTGGATCTCGTTAGGAGGCGATTAATAGGTGATGAGATGAGGGGTTTGAGGCTCATTGAAGAGAGTACCTCACGATCTCGTGGATAAATTGAGGCTCGTTAAATGATAGAATATCACGATCTCACAAAACTTTTATTTCTTCAATATTAATTTTATTAATTAATTAATCAGCCACATATTTATGGTTTATGTGACAACCTAGATAACTCATCTTCCTAAGGCTCCTAGATAAGGCTCCTAGATACCGTTTGAAGTGAGTGATGTGATAAGTAATATAATGATTAAAATTGTGATATGGTGATAAATATATAATGTAATAGTTGATTAATTTTATTGTCTGGTATAATGACTAAATACCCTCGAAAATTTGAGTGTCAAATTTGGGCGGGAATTTCAAATTTAGGAAGGAATTTCAAAATTTTATAGAAAATAAGTTGAGATTTTTGGTAGGAATTTCAAATTTTATTAAGGTGGGAAAGGGTATATATATCATATTGTTACAAAGTTGGATTAAAATTGATAAATATGATGGGATAACTTTTTCTTAAAAACAAACCAAACATTTGATTAATATTAACCAAAAAAAATCTTATCTCAAACATCCACTTCAAACATACCCCTATGATTCTGTATCACTAATTTTGAGGACATGTGAGATAAATATAATATCTATTTTAAATCAAATAACAAACTAGACTAAATCTGAAAAAATAAATATCTATGTGATCCTTTGGAACATGAAACAATACTATGTGTGGGAGTGATAGTTGTGGATTACATGATTTCTTTATTCGAATTTATGTGGATAAACCTACTTTCTATAAACAATTCTATGACTATCCACCATATGCCATGTCAACATTCTTATTTACCTTAATAATTAATAATCATAATTAATATTTCTTTATTTTTGCTGTTGCAGTTCCTTTCAGTGGGACCGCAAATTATAAACTCTCAGCCAACTAACATTTTGAGAATAAGCTATCCTCCTTCCTCTATAATTGAAGAGGATATGATTCATAATGCAATGATTCTGTTTGGGGAGATAGAGAGAATAAAGACATTTGCAGACAGGAATGATGCATATGTAGAATTTAGAAGCATTGAAGAAGCCAGACGTGCCAAAGAAGGGCTGCAGGGCAAGCTCTTTAATGATCCTAGAATTTTTATTGAGTATTTCAGCGGTGAGCTTGGCCCTGAAAATGATTACATCCCTCATTATCCTGGAGTTGAAGGACAGCTTAGAAAATTTCCATTTCGACGTGTTCAGATGGACATACATGGCCTTAACCATCCTGTAATACCTATCAATAATCCTGGACATCAACCATTGAGGCCACTCCTAGGTTCTCATGTTCCTTTTGAACCAGCACTTCCAGGGCCAGAATTTAGTGACTCGGTTCCGGTTCATAAATTACAGAATCTTGCTCCTCAAACACTGATGGGGGTGCCAAATTGGAGAAGGTCATCTCCCACACCTGGGATAGTCTCCTCTCCTCCAGCAGGTTTGAATTTATCAAACAGATCTGCTTCTGCTACATGGGAAGATTTTGATGATACCCAACATAGAGAATCTAAAAGACCTAGGTCTGACACTTCTTTACCCTTTGCAAGAATGGAAAATCAAGGTGCATTTGACAAACAATATGGGCTGAGTTCACTGAATAATGGTGGAGCATCTGGTTCATTAACAACCAGAGTATGTGGAGTGGGGCAACGTCCTGCTGAGAGTGACTGCATATGGAGGGGGGTCATTGCCAAGGGTGGAACGCTTGTTTGTCATGCTCGATGTGTCTCTATTGGAGAAGGGCTCGATGATGATATGTAAGTATAATTTCTGAATTAACCAACTGCAATTTATCTACTAAAGTTTTATCGACTAGAAAGGATTGACCTCAGGCGCAATGTTTCTGGTCTCATGACGACTGCTGGGTTATCAGATGGTTTGTCCCCTAATTCTGTTCTGAAGTTCTACTTGGTTTGTACCTGCAACTCAGATTGAGTTTGTAACCTTTTTGTTGTGCTTCCTATAAGATGCTCTGTTAATTTACTCATTATGAGTGTTGTTTCTGTGGCTCTGACAAACCAAATGGTTCTGTTATGGATCCTGACTCGTTTATCCATGGTTGAGGGTAGCATAAATGTATATTGACAACCTGTTTTCTGCTAAAGATTCAAAGTCAATAAGTTGGAAACAAGTTTGGTTGATTCTGCTATCTTTTCTATACATAATCAGTATTCTCGTAGGTTTTCGGTGAGGCAAGCTGCAAATTCCGTTCGCTTGGATAAAGTTTGTGTTGCTAAATTACTCCCAAAATGTTGTAGATCAGCCATTTATTTTGATCGTTTGCTGATGCCTTTTGTATTTTTCCTGCATTATTTGCTAGCAAGAAAGATGTAGCATCACTATTGTGGTTGTTAGGCTAGATCTCTCTGTCTTCTCTTTGAGATTCTGATTTTTCTTGGTATTTGTCTTTCTGATTTAAAATATTTACTTGATTTTGGACCAAATATGGATGATTGTCAAAATAGTGAGGAATAAGGATATATCCAATTTGAAACAAGACTGGTGCATCATTTTGTTCATGACATATTGACTTACAGAGAAATAAATTGGCTCAACTATTTGGAATACTTCTAATTATATTTCTTGGTGCTATGTTATTAGTTACCGTTTTCTTTTGAGAAGATGCAACTGATATTCCTTTGGCTCACCCACTCCTTGAAATTTTCAATTTGAAAATACTGAAACCTAATTTACATTACTGGATGCTGTATGTATATTGATGGGTCTTAACATCTCAATCTAATGCTGAGTTTTGTTTTTTGCAGTCCTGAAGTGGTTAATTGTTCTGCACGAACTGGATTGGACTTGCTGAGCAAGCATTATGCCGCAGCTATTGGTTTTAATATAGTTTTCTTCTTACCAGACAGTGAAGATGATTTTGCTCCATATACAGAGTTTCTGAGGTATCTGGGTTCAAAAGACAGGGCCGGAGTAGTGAAGTTTGATGATCGCACTACGTTATTTTTAGTTCCTCCATCTGATTTTCTCTCTAAAATTCTCAAAGTTTCTGGACCAGAGCGCCTTTATGGAGTACTTCTAAAGTTTCCTCAACCAGACCCTAGTAGCGCATCTATGAATCCCCTGACAATCCAGCCTCATTATGTGAATACCCACAAAACTTCTTCCTTGCAACCAGGATATAGTGCTATGCCTCGGATGGAAAGGGCTTTGCCTGTTGATTATTACAGAGTTTTGCCCGAGGATTCAAAAGTACTTCCAAAACCTCCAGGTTCTATGACCAGCAATTCTTTCACTTCGTCCTCTGTTCCACCCACCACAATAGTATCCCAAGCTGGTTTAGCTTTGACGCCAGAACTTATTGCTGCTTTAACTTCGTTGCAACCAGTTACTAGTTTCCAGTCAATCTCTATACTGGGAGCTGCATCAAAGGTTGCTACTGGTCCAAACATGGATGTTATGCAGTGGAGGCAAGAACATTATGCCCTAAACCACAATGTTCATCCTGTGCAACCTCTAGTTAGCCAGATCAACTCCCAACTGCAACATTCGCCACAGGCTTACGCTCCTCAATCAGTTTCAGACACGACTAGCCATTTTCATCAACCAATCAGCACGACTAGCCATTTTCATCAACGAATCAGCTCATACAGCCAAATGCATGAGCACAATATCAGTTTTCCATCTCAAGGAGCAGTTTTATCCAAATCAACGACTCCTGCAATTCCACTGCAAAGTGGAACAGTTACAGTGTCACGACAGACTAACCAGCGATATGAACAAGGAAGTTCTCAGGACATTTTGAGGGGTCATGGTATAGATTATGGAACAGATGCTTTAGGGTTGTATAGAGCATATCCTATGGCCTTATACAATCAGGTTCATGGTAATAATGTCACGCAGACACAGCCTTATATACCCGAGGCATCTGATACTTACCAAACACATAGAGACCAGCATCTTCGGACTGCTCCATATGGGGCAGTTCAGGAAAGTACTGAAACTGAGGCTGATAAAAATGAGCGGTACAAGACGACACTGTTATTTGCAGCCAATCTTCTCTCTCGCATACGCCAACCATCTGGTAATCAACCTGGGCAGGATGCGGGAAGCAATTGATCATTTATCTTCCTCCAGGTAACTACATGCTCTGAACTAAATGCTTTTTTGAGTGTTTCACTGCCTCTCTTTTTTATCATTTGTTTCTTGAATCATGCATTACCGTGATGTTTTTTATTGTTTCTCTTTGTGTTGCTGCTTAGTTCAAGCTCATGTGAAATTTTCTGAATGATAACTTCTGTGAGTTGATGTGCCCTTTGATGGTGGTAGGTTGCTTTAGAGGGAACCAATAAGCATTTATCGATATTTGTGAGATATATAATTTCGGGATCAAGAAACTGCAGGTAGCAATGCAGCTTTTAGATTGTGGACTCTTAGCGATTGAATGTCCAGCCCAGTCTCTTACCTGCATTATTTCTGACTCAAGCTGGTTATTTGGATTGAATATCTTCATTTATAGGTCAACAGAATTTAGCAGCTCATTCTAGTCTAAAATAGGATTTTGCGTCAAGCCTGTAATGATGTGTAGTTAAGTAATTTCAAGATTGTCCCTCCCAGAATTATGCTTCAGCAGACACTTGGGATTGGCTAACAGTTGAGTAGCAACTATTCGTTTCCCTTTAGATTCTCTTTTGTTGACCGCCCTTAGCATTAGCATATTTATAGATTGATGTCTATTTCTTTATCAGATACTGCTTGCGTTACTACCTGGGTTGATGAGCTAGTTATGATTGACATGTGATAGTAGTTTTCTTTGCTCGGTGTTTTTTTATAATGTGGTAATTGAGTCATTATTTTTAGATCCAATGTATTTGCTGTTGTGGTTTAGGAATCATTTCAGATATCCTTATTGTGCCATATGGTTCTTGCTTAATTATTAGCTGTATAAGCATCCAAGAGCTTGGGTTTTCTGTTATATCTAGCGCATGGCCGTCTTTATGATTTTCAATCTTTGACTGGAGCGAAGCGAAAAAATACAGCGCATGTGCTCCCCAGTTTGAATGTCATCTCGAGTTTCTATTCGTAAAATTCTTAAGCCTAGAGGGTTCGGCCACTCTTTGTTTGGAAACTCTTTTTCTATGTTGTCTACAACTCTTTTTACACTTTGCGGGTACACTGCCCATATCTGTCCTTTTGAATTCATATGAAAATGGCCGATTTCAGTCTAGTATCACATGCTAATATGCCGTGGGTGTGCATTCCGACACTAGTACGTGCACTATTTGTGTGAAACTAAACATGCCATACCATACAATTGCCGTTCCTTGTAGAGCTGTTCTGTTACGAGTGCTTTGAGGACAGCATTGCAAGGTTAGGAACTAGTGTTTCTGGTATTTGTCGTAAGGTTCTAGGTAACCTAGCTTGGTAATCTTGAAATTTCCTACCCTAAATCCTGACATTGTGAGATAGTTTCGAGTTGGGTTGATGAGTACATAGGTTTTACGAGTCTCCTAGAACTCTTTTTTCACCTCAAGCTTGTTTGTTTCTCCTTGTTTGATGCATCTATTATTCTTTATTTTTGTGGTGTTTTTCTGCATTTGGTCAAAATACCCGTCTTTAGCATTATGCAATTGCAGTGCACATACTGTTTTATACTTCTGAATTCTGATACCTACTTGAACTACTTATGGAAACTTGTATCTACAATATTTGAGATTGGTTAATTATCATCGTTTTTCCTTTTTCTTTGTTGAATTATATTTTATACACGATCATTATGAAATAGTTAGTTGACACGAGTTAGCCGCACCAATATTGAGGAACTTTTCCTTAGTTTTAGGCAGTAACTAGAGTTCTGTAAAAAAATTTGGCTTTGGTAAACCCAATTCTATTAGAATATTTCCTAATTCTCGAAAAATTCCAAATTTGGTAAAAATGCAACATTGATATATGTAGTATATAAATAATCTTCAATTGTAAGTATATATATGGATAAAAGGGGACAAAAAGTACTAGTTTGTGAAAGAAAAAAAGAGGATAAACTCGTTGCACGAAACTCTCGCAGCTTTCATCTGCGATACAAGAGGTTCCCGCGATCTCTAGGTCACATGGCAATAATTTTACCGTTGCAACAATGTTTCACCCCTTGTTTGTGAAACTCACTCAAGTTATAATTTATATACAACAATCCATGTGCCTATTATGTCATGTTGCAACTAATTCATAGGATAGTTGTATATCTAGACACGAGAAACCTAGGTAATACTTGTTCTATTATCAAAGTTATCGTCTTATAATAATACAAATAACACAATTTCACCTCATTTTCTCAGAATACATTTCCATCACATTTCACGTTTATCCATACAATTCTTTTCTTCAAACTCAATTATCTTATATTTTATTATTAAACTATCCCACAAATTTTTAATAATCAATGAACTTAAACATAGTGTTAAACGATATCACGTCTACAGAATAAAATGTTTTCTTAAAACAAGTCAAAAGTTAAACATTATTATATTCTCAAATAATTTTGAAAAATTTATTTTTCTGAAACAAGTGTCCAGAAATGCTAGAATCGGATCCGAACTTGTCTGTGTCTTTTGCTATTTCGTCTATGACGTTGCATAATCTATATGATGATAAGCACTATAGCAATCCTCAAGATACAAACATATGAGAAAAATTTGTAAGTGTATGAAATTACGAGTAAAACATATTACATAGGGATAATTACATCTTGACCCTCTTGACTTTTGCCTAATTAAAGAAACATTCCACCGACTTTGAAAAATTACAGAGACCTCGTCTTTAGATGTAATGTCGTTAAAAAAATTAATAGAACTTGTAAAATGATGTTTTTGCCCTTTCATATATGGAATATAATTTTTTTTAAACATTACATATACACCTCTTATAGTATATGCAATAAAATTATTAAAACATTACAGAAACTATCTTATATAATACTAGACACAATTACACCCCCTATGATGTCATATTATTTTTATTATTTCAAAATGTTATTTTTAAATATTTAACTATAAACTAATTTTTATATTAATGATAATATTTTAAAATAACTAATTGTATTATTCTCATAGTATCATATTTGTTTTTGGTAATTACGATCATAAAAAGATCTTCAATATCAAACAAATCAACATATTTAACATATTTAAAATAAATGTATTCAAATATTTTAACATATTAATCTTAAAATAGGACTCTACCGCTTATGAACTATTTAAAATAGTTTAACAAATATCTTGTAGACGTTTATATGTTTAGATGTTGAATTTAAATGATATTAACTATGTTTAAGCCATAATCTTTAATGATAATCGCTATTTTTTTTATTCGGTTTGTTCGATTTAGTGTAAAAAGTAGTCAGTTCGGTTGGCTGAAAAACAAATTCGGTCGGTTGGATTTACAAATTCGGTCGCTTCAGACCGAATGCTCACCCCTAGTTGAACTCGTATTTGGGTACTTTGTTTTCAGTTTATCTCGTTTCTCAAATTATTAATCATATATTATTTATATCTTAAATCATTTATTGAAAAGTACGATGATTATATATTAGCAAGTTTTTATTGTATGTTTTGGCAAACAAATATTTATTGACGTCAATTTGAAAAATAAAAAGCAAACATATTGATCTTTAATTCGACTTTAAATTTGACTTAATTTAAAAATATTCTAAAATCTTGTTATTTCTCACAAAAGTTTTTATATGTTATCTATATATATATTTATATATATATATATATATTTTTGATTTTTTTATGGTATGTATTATATTTTACAAGATTGAATAAAAAATGATAAAAAATTTAAATTATTAGAAAACTAAAAAGGTTTGAGTATGTAGTAATTGTATTTGAAACAAATAATTCGAAATATAAAATAATAGTTTCATTACGATCACATCTCCTAAAATATATCATAATTACGAAGACATTCCTTCTGAAAATTTGGGTCAAAATAGAGGTCAAAGTTGACCAGGGGCAAAATGGGGCAAAATGGGGTTTTCATTAAAAATTAGGAGGGGTTTATGTAACGACCGTCTATTTTTTTAACTGCATGACTTGTCTGTAATGTTTAACCTAACTTGATGGGAGGTTTCTGTAATTTTCAAACCATATGAGAGATTTCTGTAATAACATCAAAGTCGAGGGGAGTGGATGTAATTATATCCATCATATATTAACTATTTTTATAATCTCGTTGATACTACAACTGCCACTTTTTTTTTTTCGTCTGGGTTCCTAGCTATTTTAAGCACAATTCCATCCCAACTTTTCCCCTTTTCTAGCACCTCCACCTCATTTACTCATGTCAATAGATAATAAAAAATCCATCAAAGCTCGAGTGAAGTAATATGTATGGTTTAATAGCCTTAAGATTAATTTTTAATCTCATGTTTAGTTTGCAGGATTGAGAAAAAGTCATCACCCCATATTTATCACATTTTATAGCAAAATGACATATATATCGTTTCCCACTTTTTTTAGTATTTTAAAATTTGAAATTCCCACCAAAATTTGAATTTTTCTTCGAAATTTATTTCCCGGCAAAATTTGAAATTCAAATTTTCAATGGTAATTTAGTTATTATGCCAAACAATAAAATTAATATCTTATATAATCCTCCAAATCAAACGCCGTATAACAATATTATTTATCATTATCTTAATCATTAAGTTACTTATAACATCCCACGAACCAAACATAAGCTAAATGAATAAAGCAGCACATTTTTACGTATGAGTCATTGGAACGAACAACAGATATCACAATTTCCATCGTTACTTTCTTTTATCTTCGTCATACGAGCTGCTGTTCAAACATGAATGCCATAAATATGTGGCCTTGTGAGTGGGAATGGCGTTAGGATCAATGGGTTCTTAGGAGCTTAAATTGATTTTGAGTCGAAGACGATGTTATGTATCCTAGTAACTTACATGTACTAGTGAGTTACTTGAATAGGGTATACCGTCACGATAATTGTGCCACAAGTACGATATGAGGTTTTCAAAACCAGAAGCTGACCTTATGTTCGGTTTGAGTTATGGCTTTGTTTTCTTGTGTTTGATATGGTCGAGCCGTTGACCTTCTCATGTCACGATTTTCTTTAATGGCCGGATTGGTTTGAATCCTAGTTCTGCACTCAAACTCAAGTTTGAACGCCATTAAAATCAAATGAGGATGGCTCGATTTCTTCTGTAACTGTAGCTTGTTCCGTTCGAACTCATATATCTAACGAAAAGTCGGTTTCGAATTTGACAATATTTTAATTGGTTTTGTTTGTTAATATACCCTGGAAATTTTTACCAATTATATTTAAATTTATCAAAATTGGAAGTTCGATGTAAGCAAGTAGCGATTTGATATCTTATGATAGAGGATTTGTCGGAGGACAGTTGGTCATTCTAATTCGCCATTTTTTGTATGACCTAACATGTCTTATCATCATAATTGTCGATATTTTTTTTAAAAAAAAAATGCAAGTTCACAATTCGTGTATATAATCTATTATTATATTTCTTTTTTTATTTTAAGTTCAAAATTTAATTATTAGTTATGTCAAGTAAAATTTAAATAAATTGTATAGAATGTTAACGTAAGGGAAAAGGAGATTAGTTAAAATAAATTATGTGGTAGTTCTAAATAAATAATTTAGATATTATATAAATGAACGGTATTTTGTCCATATGCCATCTAAGAAGCTACACACACACACACATATATATATATATATATATATATATATTGTTTTATGTGGATGGTAATACTTTCATTTAATAATTTCTAATTATATATTAATAATTTCTAATTTGTGTAGGGATAAGCCAGAATCAATCACATTGCCATCCAAGCAAGGCACACTCCAGTCTTTCGTTCGGTTTCTCCTCTTTTTGGAATTAAGTTTAGCGACTCTTCCCTTTTTCTTCTACTCTCGTGTTTTATGTCCATTTCATGGCCGTGGGTATTTTATTTCTAGCAATTTTAATGCGTCAGCTATCATAATGTAGACTTTTGAAACACGCTTGTTTTTATTTTACCAAATGGCTGTTGGCTTTACTGTTACTCTCTGGATTATACAGATGAATGTCACATTACATTTGGTAAATTATATCTCAGGTACCATACTCGTTCGATGCCGGGGTTTATGAGCTCTTTAAAATAATTTACAAATATTTTATAAATTTTATAAAAAACATATGGTAACATTTTTTAGAGATTATTATAAAAAGATAAAAATAAACGTTTTTCACAGAGCAAAATTTGATGGCGCTATCGCGTACTCCCAAATTAACAATCTCAGTTAATAACAATTATAAGAATGCAGTAGCATGAGTATGGATCAATCTCACGAGTAATAGTTTATTTTGTTTCAACACATTCAAAATGAGTAAAAAGGGGGATGAAGTTGATAAATTACTATTATGAATTAAAATCTAGAAATTGTGAATTGAAATACTAAGAAATTATGAATTAAAATACTAAGATTGACTAAAAGTAAGATGAATTAAATTATGATAGAAAAGCAATTATTGACATTCAGTCGATTTTACAATTGAGGTTTATTATCTTAATCATCAATTCTCTAAAAAGGTAAATTGTATATTAATATCTACCTTCGAAACTTAATTCCTATCTCACCTTAATCTTAGTTACGTAGCACACGAGTACTATTCTAATTCTTATCAATCAATCAATCAAAATACATCCGATTAAAATTAAAAGGATAGCTTTACAATGTAATGAGAAAGACGAAGCTCGACAATATAATCCAACATCTTATTTAATCTACTTGCCCTAAGAAGACGCACAATTATTAATCTTAGTTGTTTATAGATCAAGCATTACATTGCATGCAAAACTACTAGGTGATCTATCAAATATTCAAACACAGCAACCATGACAATAAAATACGAAAAACAATCAATACTCAACAAGATTGATAATAAATAAGAACATGAATTTCATAAAAATAATAAATCTCAATTATATTGTCTTCCTCAACCAAGAATCAAAAAAGGTTTAACTATTCATAATCAAAGCAAAACAATCAAAATTTATTCTAAAAAGCATGAATAGAAGTAAGACAAACTAATTCGACCGCCCCTCGTCGAGGTTGTCACTCTCGCCTTCGCTTTGATCTTCGTAGCCGCCTTCAAAACTATGATGGAATGTGAAATATAGGTCTAAACTATGATATCTAGTGTATGAAAGTGTGTGAAAAGTCTGAATCTCGTAGGATATTTATAGGAGGTGGAAAAGCAGGGTAGAGTCCTTGTAGAATGGAAAAAAATCAAGTCTCCTCATTTATTCGGATTCGCCTACCGATCGGTTGATTGCTTCCTTACCGATTGTTCGATAATTTTTCAACTTTTATTTTTCAAGCTTCGCACTTTACTGAGCAATCACTGGCTTGTATACCGATTGATCGATAAATCTTCAATTTTGTTGCCTCGATTTTGTACTTTGTCGATCGATCGGTGACTCTTGGGCGATCGATCGATAGTTCTTCTTTGATTTTCATCGATTTTTCTCGTCCGTCTTCGGTTCCTCTTGATCCTAAGCAATTTCTTGATCTTAGTTCATCGTTTCATTTCTTCATTTCCACCTAAGTTCAAGCATTTATTTGGCAATATAGGTATCAATTTATCTATCAAAACACACCTAACCGTAGACAATTAAACGAACAAAATGTGTCTATTTGTAGGCACATCAAAACCCGTCATACATGAACTTTATTCGTCCTCTAGTAAATCAGACCAAAACCAATAATCTTTTTTTTTGTGGCTCATAGTTCTACAATAAACAAACTTGTTCCCGCTTTAGTGTCTCAACAATTTTAAACATGCATTGTAAGACCCCAACGTCCCAATACGTGAATAATGCAATTACGACATCACATATACATGTAATTGGTCAATTTTTAAAACTCACACTACATGCATCCTTAATTAAGTTGTGGGATTTTATAAAAATTTAGGCAGAGTCTCCCCATAAACTCGACTTCCCAAAAAATATCAAAGAGGCAATACATCAATTCCCCATAATCAAAATATCAACACAATACATTACTTATCCACTCAATCCATAATGCACCATATATCTTCAAATCAAATGTGCATGCACACCAAAACATAAAAGAGGGCTTCAAACATTGATACATGTCATATACATACTTCCCAGGCTCAAGGCTCACAGACGAACACTTAATAAATAAATACATATATACGTGTAGAAATCACGTTGCAGTACCAATGCTGGTACCTCGCCCCTAGGAGCATCCTCTGTGAGGACCCCCGTGCCCTTAACCCGTTATTAGTGTATTAATCCATGCCATTGGTGCATACAATCATACATGTAGGGGAAAAACCACTTATCATCATAGCCAATCATGCATATAATAAATTTCTTTACATTATTCAATATAATGTCCAGTTCCCCCAACCATGACCACATAAATCTCATGCACCAATATAATACACTAACGTGTTCTCAATTCATTTAGCAATTCAATAAATAATTGCGTGCTACTCATAAATGAAGAGAGAAAGGCTCTCGCCTTTTCATACATACCATATACACATAATAATGCTCACATGCGAGTATCGAATAAGCCTATGTGTATCAAATGTATAAAACGTCGTGCTCAATACCGTCTCTGGTACTTCGATCTCTGGAATCACCTCAAATCCCAAGCTTGAGTTCAACTCCAAGCCATTGATGTACCTAATAACCTGCCCCAACAGAGACAGCCCCCCACATGGGGGTGAGCATACCAATATCCCAAATCCCATAATCACAATAATACAATTCATAATTTACAGAAATGTAAATGCTATGAAATATAAAAGATGCTCCCTGGATGGCATCATCCTCATCCGGGATTCCCTGTACTGTCCATGTTATCAAAATAACTGAAACCATCAAATTCCCAAATGCCAGTTAATCATTACATTGATTAACAAATCAATTTGCCACATTCCGATATCATAACAATAATATCAAATCATTAAACAATGATTACAATTATCCCACATATCTCATTTGTAGTTCCATAGTTGTAATACCCCCGAAATGTTATATGATTATGTGCTATGATGATTTATGTTAAGGTTAAGGGTTGTGGTGTAATTAATTTGGGGGAATATAATTACGATATGATGATATGAATTAGGGGGCATGATAGGTGTTTTAAAGGATGTATTAATTTAAATGAAGTTATAAAATATCGAGTGAGGATATTTTAATACATCGTACTAAATAACGGGACACAATTAAACACCACATGACCACCCAACCTACACCACCTACCCCTGCTCAGCCCCCCCCCCCCCCCCCCCCCCCACTTGGCAGCCCATATCCCATCACATCCCTCACCCATACTCCATTCATTTTTGCTTCCAAGACACTTTTCCTTCCCTTCCTCTCCCCAAAATCGTCCAGGAAAAGCTGCAGAAGGTGGAGATTGGCTTGTGGATTGTGGTGAGAAATCCTTGCCAAAAAGGGAGCAAAAAGAGTGAGGTAATCCATGACCCTGTTTTCTGGGTTTTTGGGTTGAGTTGGGTTTTGTAGTGAGGACTTCTATGCATGCTAGTGGAGGTATGAACGAAACCTTGGGTTAGGTGCTTACATGTTAATGTTATGAAGCTCCTAGCATGTTTGTTCGAGTATATTACTTACGCTATGTGTTGGTTTTCTTGTTATGAAAGTAAGTGCTCGAAATTCTGGGCAAGGAAGAACATGCCCTGTTTCTGTATAAGTTGGTTGAGGATGAAGATTATGATGATGTTATGATGCATGTTAGCTTAGGTTTTGTTAAACCTTTGATTTAAGTGCCTACATGGATATTTTATGAAGTTCCTTACATGTTTGTTTCAGCAAGAAAGATGTGTTATGAAGTAGAAATGTTGGTGTAAAAAGAGGTGCTCAAAAATCTGGGGAAATCCCGATTTTTCAGAGCTCTCGATCGATCGAGATTTGGTCCCGATCGATCGAGCGAGACAGAAGGTCTAAAGCATGTTTTGAAATTTTGGTGCCGATCGATCGAAGGATTTCTCGATCGATCGGTGAAGCTCCTCGATCGATCGGTAAAATGTTTCGATCGATCGAGCGAGACAGAATGCTAAGGCACTGTTTGTGCACAGTGTCTCGATCGATCGAGACCTTGGGCCGATCGATCGAGAGAGGCAGAAAGTTGGCAAGTATAATGATGTTTTATTTTGTTAAGTTTATGATGTGAGATGGTTTTGAGGCATCTAATATGGTATTGTGTGGTCTTGTAGAGCCATCCCAGGTACCGACACCATCAAGCAGATAAAGTCTGTTGACTCCTCCTCTTTTGAAAAGGTACGTAAGAAACGTACGGGCACCGGACGGTAAACCATACTCCTACCTCTGATGATGATGCCTATAATAATGATGTTTATGATGATGTTTACGATGATGTTTATAATGATGATGTTTATGATGATGTTTACGATGATGATGTTTATGATGACGTTTATTGTGAGACCCCGATATCTCAATATACTAATAGGTGCGATTAAGAGAACTAAACATTCATATGAATAAATCAGAGTAAAGAGTCATGTTGATTTTCCTGAGCTTTAGAGATTACAGTACCAAAAGTTTCAAAAGGGATTTCACAAATTCCTACAAAAGGTGCTACATTATAGTCTTATTCTACCACAAGTAGAAGCTATATAAAATTTTCTCAAATCTTGTAGCTAATCCCGTACTCTCCTTACAGCTCAGCTTCTCAACCCCGACCCTGGTTCTCAACATCAAAAGCACCTACAAAGACAACCCCCAACACATGAGCATATCACAATTCATATTCAACATAATATGAAAATAAGGCGTAAATGCACAATCATAAAATACAAATCACTTCCTGTATTTCCATCGCATTTACAATGCTCACTGGTTGTCCCTGTACCATAATTCATAATATAACGCATTATATGAATGTATGGTTTCACAAATGAATGTCATGACATTTCCTCTTTTTTTTTTTCTTGAGTCAGTCATCATCGGTTATTTTAATACTTCTCCGCTTTCATAATCTCAAAACAAGCGGTATCTCATCCTCGCTTCTTTATACTAGCGGTATCTCATCCTCGCTCAGTATAGTATAAACCCGCCTCCATGTGCAAGCGAGCCTCCCCCCTCCCGCTCCACATTTTTAGCGGTAAAGCGTAAGCATTAACACCTTAACCGTGATAGCCCTGAGTCGTGGAATACATCTCTTTATCCCACATCACAATATGCAACAATAATGCATAATATGCAACAACAATGCATAATAACATGTATCAACTCATAATGCATCACATTGCATTCATCATGTGTCACACAGACAAAACATAAATACATGTTACCGTTGGGATGCCCGTACGTCGCTTACGTACCTTTCCAAAAAGTAGTGTGTGTTGGGACTCTATCCCCTGCGTTGTGTAGCCGTCTGTGAAGGCTCTACACCAGTGTACAACACAATATTAGATGCCAATATATGATCCAAAATCAAAAATCCAACAAAAAACAATATTTCAAAATTTTGCTTCTGGCGATCGATCGCTACCCCCTGGCGATCGATCGCCAAACTCCACTGTCCCAAGGCGATCGATCGCGCCTTTTATGGCGATCGATCGCGTGGCTTTGATTTTGGCTACTGGACCTCGGCGATCGATCGCGCCATTTGTGGCGATCGATCGCCACATGGTCTGTGCGCGATAAATTTCCAGAATGTTCAACACTGATATTCACACCTTTCATTCTAACATGTAAGACATACAACATGCCAAGACCAACATGCTAGTAGTTAAAACACACTACCATGAGTGTATTTATTCCAAATTTACACTCTAACATAAGCCCACATGCATTGAAATCGACCATTTACACAGGTACTCAATCAACATTTCCTGAAACAGGACAACACATTTCCTTCCCAGATTTTCGAGTACTTGGTTTCATGCTATAAAAACTATAACATATCTCATAAGTCATGTTCGAACAAACATGCCAAGGGCTTCACAAAACTACCATGCATATTTTCACATCGAAGGTTCATTCAAAAAAACCTTCTAACATGCATAATACCACCCCTTCAATATCACTCCCAGATCACATATTTCCAGAAAGCAGGGGAAAATATCTACCCAGATTTTCGAACACCATACTTTACATGCTTAAATCTACCACATAAAACATGTAATGTGCTCAAGGAAAAATACTGGAAGCTTCATAAACACACCATAAATGAACATGAATCGAAGGTTTAACAAAACCTGTAAGGACCCCAAGCCCTTAAAACCTTGATTAGTGTATTAACCACTATGTGTGGTACATGCTTTCTATAAAATGTCAATCGGGAAGCTCTGATGATACTTAATCATTGCCTGTCAATAAAAGACTCATATGTTTGCCCTTTACCAACCCCTTGGTGCCACTTTTCACATTGTAAACTTTTACAAAAATTTGGGCAGAGTCTCCCCATAAATAGAGCTATCCCAAAAACAGAGTACAACACATAACAAAATTCCCGGCCAGGGAACACATAATACTCAACAGAAAGCAGTAATACAAGTAGATTCCCAGCCAGGGAAGACACCACACATACGTCAACAAAAGTGGGTTCCAACACCCACATAATACACCAATGACTCTCATATCATTCTAGCAATTCAACCTAATTGCATGCAACCTTAAATGAAAGAGAGAAAGGCTCATGCCTTTATATACAATCCATATACAAGTATAATCGTGCTCACATGCGAGCATCATGAATATGAATATGTATAAATCCTCAGGTGTATATATAGGTACTCTATACGATACCGTGCTCCATCAAGCCCTGGTACCACGATCCTGGGAGTACCTCAAATCAACAGCTCGAGCTCAGCTCCATAGCCATCGATGTACCTGTCCACCTGTCCCAACAGAGACAGCCCCCAACGGGGTGAGCATACCAATACACAAAATCCCAAAATCATAATAATGAAATTCATAATTTACAACAAAGGTAAATGCTAATGAATTTAAATGATACTCCCTGGATGGCAACATCCTCATCCGGGATTCCGTGTACTGTCCCTGTTCTCACAACATCAAACTCATCAAATCTCATAAATCAGTAAATCAACACATTGATTTACACATCGCATGCCTGATCCTCGAATATCAACATATAGTGATTACAAATTCATTAAACATGCAATTACAGATATCACAATATCTAATACTGATTTCACAACCTTGCTATCAATCACAGATAGCTCAAATGCCTTAGCATTTATTTTACCATTCCTTCATTATACTTAGACATCTCAAGTGTCTTATAATGAATACATGAGTCTACAAACCTAGACATCTCAAATGTCTCATAATGAATACATGATTCTACGAACCTAGACATCTCAAATGTCTTACGAAGAATGCATGATTCTACAAACCTAGACATCTCAAATGTCTCATAATGAATACATGATTCTACGAACCTAGACATCTCAAATGTCTTACGAAGAATGCATGATTCTACAAACCTAGACATCTCAAATGTCTCATAATATAGTCATATAAACCCAGTACCCCATATATCATGCAAGAGTCATCCTACTCTAGTGTCACGCACGCTACAAGCGGCGATATCAAGATTTGGGTCATTCCTTGGCTATATCAACATATATATATAACCATACGCAAAACATTCAATGCAATCAAAAACACCTTATGCATTTCACATATATATAGTAATGCTCGTACGTCGCACGTACCTTAAATTACCGAAGTCCGAGCCAAACCTTGCTCGAGTTCCATGCCCCGAGGAATGATGTGCTAACACGATAAAATAATTCACAATTATTTACGAACATGTAACCTATGTTCAAGCACACCCATATCCCTCAAAATATTGTCAACACACGACAATTAACCTCTTAAAAGACCCGGGGCAGGGTACATGCAGGGAAGGAATAAATGAGACAATCGAAATTTGTTCAAGAATGCCCTACAAAAATCGAACCTCAATCTCACAATTCGAACCCAATAAAATACCACAATTCATCTAAAATGTCAATTAAGCTAACCAAGCAAGAATCAACATCCCTTGACAAAAACTCCCCATTTTCGAACTCAACCCCCATAATTTCGAATCCAAACAAGCCCTTAAATTCAAACCCTTAAAATCCTTCAAATTCGAACCAAAGCTTCTCAATTCGATCTCAATCAAGCATCATAATACTCTTAAAACATGCAATAATCGATCAATTGCAAGAAACAACACCCATGCCAAAAACCCCCAAATAATTCGAAATTTAATCCCTACGAAATTGGGGAAATTCGAAACAATAAAGGCATGGAAATACATGAAAAAGACGAACAAGGGGGTAGGGAGGTTACCCAACGAAAATCGGAAGCAAAATCGGACGAAATCCGATGAACCCTAACTTTTGGGGATCGACGCATTCCAGCCAAATTCGACTCCAAGACGCGACGAAATCTTCAATTGATGGAGGGGAAAGAAGCGCCTCGTCGAGACGAAGACGGCGGTAGGTCGCACGCCCCGAACGGCGGCCGGACGGCGGCGGGCGGAGCGCTTTTGCGCGCGGCAGCGCTGTAGCAGCGGGGGTCGCATCGCGGGAGAGAGGGGAAGAAATTGGGGCTGAAATTGAAATTATGTCTAAAATTTGGGTTTAAATGGTATTTATAGCAAAAATACCCCGAAAACTTAATAGCCCCACAAATACATCATGATTCCTTAAAAATCATCTGTTTTCAAAAACTCTCTCTCTAACTCCAAAACCCTCTACCGGTGCTCACATAGCACCCGAGATTCCGAGACACATCAAAAACCCAACTCTTAGGTTTTACACCGTAATGTGAATACAATCTCAACCTCTGGATCCAACGATCCCAACTGCCCAAATAAACGAGCCCAGAAGGCCCAACACCTCGATTAAATCCCAAATCGCCACGTAAACCACTTTAGGGATTATTAATACTACGGGATTAACACCTATAATCCCTGGTCATCACAATATCCCCCACTAAAAGAATTTCGTCCTCGAAATTAGCACTGGTGTATCACGTAACACCCAGGCTGCACAACAACATGAAGCCATAACATCGATTCCTGACCATATCAGAATCGTATTAATAAACGCGAGGATACTTACCTCTCATCTAATCTCTGAAACAGAGCGACATACCAAAACCAACATAACACCCAAGAGGTAAAACGTACCTCGATGCGGGTCATCCCAAAAGTCAGCCTCTCATGACTGCAAATCAACCAATACTTACGACTGTAGATCGGACAGTCATCCTTCGTTCTAATACAACAGTACGAACACGTCCCGATGACACCTCAACCGTAAGAACGTTGACCTCGTGTCAAACTCTGGAGTGGAATAGACTTCCAGATCCATCATAACGTCAAAGAGCGTCAGCACAACTCAACGCTAACAGTCCAAAAGCAGTTAGTCAACTGAAACTGCAAGGATTCGAATCGCTCCTGATTCTATCGTAGATATCATTCCATGACATCTCTATCAAGACTCACGATGTCTAACATACATCGTTACGAAGGAAACACTAGTACAACCACGGTGTACACATACCAAACCTGGTTTCCACTTTCAAACTTCCTCCATCGAAGGAGTAGTCGCCTCATTGCAACTTAATTTGGGCAACTCACGGCCACAAATTCAAACAAAAGACATCTCACAAGATGTCCACCTCCGGATGTTCCAAGAATCACGTCCTGATCATAAATAACAACCGAGACTCCGCAGAGTTTACATTTCTTAAGGGGCATGCAATAAACCCATTGCATCCTCAACGCTTGTGTCGTCAGCGACACTCAACCAATCCGAAATCCTGCCATCCCTTGAAAATCCTCGGATTTAACAATCCAAACTTGGGAAGGCTGTCGCATAACTCGAAGGAAAACACCAATAAGGGAAATACCTTAACCCTCACAAGAAAATCCCTCCTCAAGGGAGTCAACTAACTTCACGATTATTCCTCATAAACATCGTGCCACGGAGATTCCCAATCTCAAGGTGTTCCATATCTCACATCAGAGATTTAACCATCCAAAAATAGCATAACTCTATGCTTAACAGAGAGGAAATCAATAACTGGCATCCGTATACTCACCGGTATACCTGCCTAAGCACTGATGTCGCATGCATACTCAATGCACTCGGCTCGGGTATCTACCACATATCCCTAAGCCCCAAACACAACCGTCAATTCTGAGTCATTCCTTACTCAGTGGAGGATGAAAATCGACGATTAACAATACACGGTGTGATTCCCAAAATCAACACCACTTGTACCAACTTACCGAATCTTTCAAAGATTCCCAAATAGGTATAATACTACCTTCTTCCTCGCAAGGGAAGTGCCATCGAACTCGAGATCCACAAGTCTCGAACCATTGTTCGGAAAAAACTGGATACAATAACACCCATTGTATCCCAATACACGGGTTCCTTTAGATTGAGTCAATAACAACCTGATGACTCTCTTGTTGGTACTCCAACATCCTGAGCTGTCCCAGACAAGTCTCCAAGATTAAACATAAACGTATACACGTTTCAGCGAGGCACGAACAACCTCAAATGATGTGGTGACTACTAGAGTCCACCACGATCCACATCGCATCACCTTACGATTTGCCAAACTTGGTTCCAACGAGCAGTGTAACGGCTCTAGCAAGCCCATCATGGTGCTACACACACGCGGCAGACAACCTAGTCTCTGCCTCTTTAGGTTTACCTCAAACCTACCAATTAGACGGACGTTTCCACATGGTATAACATACTATGGGAGGAAAACTCAATAGAGTAATGGGTCTTTATCCAACATTCCTCAATGCCGATACACCCTGGACAACCCAATGTCCCTATGTACTTAACATAACCTGATCCTACTCCCTTAGGACCCATCCTACACCCTCAAGGGTGGTGTGACCATGTCCACCACATGTCACATCGACAGAAAGCGAGTAATTTCCTCCATGATTACTCCTGTCGTCAAATCACATGGCCAAAAGCCATTCCAACGAGCATACTTCTAGGGTATCACCACTCGTAATATGATCGCCCCAATCGTAAACTGCGGTACAATCCCATGTACAGCGCATCCATCCATTCCTCGAGCAACCCGCTCGGTATAAGGGTCACGTCAATCGGTGTCGCACACACCACCTTGTGCTCGGTACTGGCACCCAAGGCATACCACATGAATACGTATACTCAACGCATCGATCATCGTAACGATGATGCATGTCTAATAAGACATCTCCTACACCATCGTCATCGTCATCCCGTGACGACACATGCCAACTCATGGCATCTAAAACATTGCCCACTAGTGACGATACAAGTACATCAGCGTATGTCATCCACTATCATGCTAGTAAAATAGGCATAATAAAACATGTATATCAATGCATGCCAGCTACAATAAAGCTAATAAAATAGCAATATCTCATACCTCATCGCTAGTGATATAGCGTCATACCTGTCTCCGTCGCTCAATAATAGTGCGTAATCAGCACCCATCGCTCGAAGGCGGCAAAATCCTGTGCTGAGTACATAGCGGCAAAATCCCTCGCTATAGAATCGACGGCATGACACCTCGTCATATAATAAGTGGCATGAAACCTCGCTATATACCTGAGTATGAATCATCGTCCACATAGTAGCGGAAAGAGGCATCGCTATCAATACACCTGGCGGAATGAACCATCGCCAATAGATATAGCGGAATGAACCATCGCTATAAATACACCTGGCGGAATGAACCATCGCCAATCAATATAGCGGAATGAACCGTCGCTATCAATACACCTGGCGGAATGAACCATCGCCAATAGATATAGCGGAATGAACCATCGCTATCAATACACCTGGCGGAATGAACCATCGACAATAGATATAGCGGAATGAACCATCGCTATCAATACACCTGGCGGAATGAACCATCGCCAATAGATATAGCGGAATGAACCATCGCTATCAATACACCTGGCGGAATGAACCATCGCCAATAGATATAGCGGAATGAACCGTCGCTATAAACCGTCTCCTCATAGAGAAATGAATATAAATCGACACAGCGGGACACATCACCGCTATCATCCGTGTCATCACAAAGGAATGAATCATCATCCTAACAAGCGGCATCTCATCCTCGCTTCTTCATACAAGCGGTATCTCATCCTCGCTTCGTATGGCATACCCCGCCTCCATGTGCAAGCGAGCATCCCCGCCCGCTCCACATTTTTAGCGGTACAAGCATAAGCTTCTTCATACAAGCGGTATATCATCCTCGCTTCGTATGGAATACCCCGCCTCCATGTGCAAGCGAGCATCCCCGCCCGCCTCCACATTTTTAGCGGTCAAGTATAAGTATAAAAATTCTCACTGTCATAAGCAGGACTCCTGGAATGCATAATCATCATTCCTTTTTATACTCCATATTTCCTGTAACCTGCAACCATCAGGGTTAACAACAATAGCCATATACGCTATGCATCCACATTCAATTCATAATAAAAACACATTATGAGAATGTATGGTTTCACAAATAAATGTCATGATATCCTTCTTTAAATCCTTATTTCATCCTGAGCCCTTATCATTAGTACATTTTAATGCTTCTTGCTACTCCAGGAAAGCGGAATTCTTCCTCGCTTCCACTGGACTTTAGCGTTGCTACTCCATGTAAGCGGAACTCTTCATCGCTTCCAATGGACTTTAGCGTTGCTACTCCATATAAGCGGGACTCTTCATCGCTTCATATGGACTTTAGCATAAGCCATTAAAATCCTTACTAAGATAACTTTGACTCAAGACATGCATATGCAAAAACAATGCACAATAACATATATCATAACCTCAATGCACCACTTTGCATTCATCATGTGTCAACAAGACAACGTAAAATACATGTTACCCTCGGAAATATCCCTTTATCTGATTTTCTTAAAAACCAGCCTTCCTTGGCACATAATACACGGAGTGCCAGACATCCCCATAAATGTCATCCTATCGTGTTCCACACGATTCCTGCAACCACAATGGTTAGCAATACCACTTTTCATATCATAAGAGCACATAAACAATTTGCTATGTCATACAACAGTAATGCCATCATGCATAAATATGTGCTATCAATAACTTCCTAGGCCCTTAACAGCCCCAATGAGCAACCACTGCTCTGATACCACTAATGTAAGGACCCCAAGCCCTTAAAACCTTGATTAGTGTATTAACCACTATGTGTGGTACATGCTTTCTATAAAATGTCAATCGGGAAGCTCTGATGATACTTAATCATTGCCTGTCAATAAAAGACTCATATGTTTGCCCTTTACCAACCCCTTGGTGCCACTTTTCACATTGTAAACTTTTACAAAAATTTGGGCAGAGTCTCCCCATAAATAGAGCTATCCCAAAAACAGAGTACAACACATAACAAAATTCCCGGCCAGGGAACACATAATACTCAACAGAAAGCAGTAATACAAGTAGATTCCCAGCCAGGGAAGACACCACACATACGTCAACAAAAGTGGGTTCCAACACCCACATAATACACCAATGACTCTCATATCATTCTAGCAATTCAACCTAATTGCATGCAACCTTAAATGAAAGAGAGAAAGGCTCATGCCTTTATATACAATCCATATACAAGTATAATCGTGCTCACATGCGAGCATCATGAATATGAATATGTATAAATCCTCAGGTGTATATATAGGTACTCTATACGATACCGTGCTCCATCAAGGCCCTGGTACCACGATCCTGGGAGTACCTCAAATCAACAGCTCGAGCTCAGCTCCATAGCCATCGATGTACCTGTCCACCTGTCCCAACAGAGACAGCCCCCAACGGGGTGAGCATACCAATACACAAAATCCCAAAATCATAATAATGAAATTCATAATTTACAACAAAGGTAAATGCTAATGAATTTAAATGATACTCCCTGGATGGCAACATCCTCATCCGGGATTCCGTGTACTGTCCCTGTTCTCACAACATCAAACTCATCAAATCTCATAAATCAGTAAATCAACACATTGATTTACACATCGCATGCCTGATCCTCGAATATCAACATATAGTGATTACAAATTCATTAAACATGCAATTACAGATATCACAATATCTAATACTGATTTCACAACCTTGCTATCAATCACAGATAGCTCAAATGCCTTAGCATTTATTTTACCATTCCTTCATTATACTTAGACATCTCAAGTGTCTTATAATGAATACATGAGTCTACAAACCTAGACATCTCAAATGTCTCATAATGAATACATGATTCTACGAACCTAGACATCTCAAATGTCTTACGAAGAATGCATGATTCTACAAACCTAGACATCTCAAATGTCTCATAATGAATACATGATTCTACGAACCTAGACATCTCAAATGTCTTACGAAGAATGCATGATTCTACAAACCTAGACATCTCAAATGTCTCATAATATAGTCATATAAACCCAGTACCCCATATATCATGCAAGAGTCATCCTACTCTAGTGTCACGCACGCTACAAGCGGCGATATCAAGATTTGGGTCATTCCTTGGCTATATCAACATATATATATACCATACGCAAAAACATTCAATGCAATCAAAAACACCTTATGCATTTCACATATATATAGTAATGCTCGTACGTCGCACGTACCTTAAATTACCGAAGTCCGAGCCAAACCTTGCTCGAGTTCCATGCCCCGAGGAATGATGTGCTAACACGATAAAATAATTCACAATTATTTACGAACATGTAACCTATGTTCAAGCACACCCATATCCCTCAAAATATTGTCAACACACGACAATTAACCTCTTAAAAAGACCCGGGGCAGGGTACATGCAGGGAAGGAATAAATGAGACAATCGAAATTTGTTCAAGAATGCCCTACAAAAATCGAACCTCAATCTCACAATTCGAACCCAATTAAAATACCACAATTCATCTAAAATGGTCAATTAAGCTAACCAAGCAAGAATCAACATCCCTTGACAAAAACTCCCCATTTTCGAACTCAACCCCCATAATTTCGAATCCAAACAAGCCCTTAAATTCAAAACCCTTAAAATCCTTCAAATTCGAACACAAAGCTTCTCAATTCGATCTCAATCAAGCATCATAATACTCTTAAAACATGCAATAATCGATCAATTGCAAAGAACAAACACCCTGCCAAAAACCCCCAAATAATTCGAAATTAATCCCTACGAAATTGGGGAAATTCGAAACAATAAAGGCATGGAAATACATGAAAAAGAGACAAGGGGGTAGGGAGGTTACCCAACGAAAATCGGAAGCAAAAATCGGACGAAATCGATGAACCCTAACTTTTGGGGATCGACGCATTCCAGCCAAATTCGACTCCAAGACGCGACGAAATCTTCAATTGATGGAGGGGAAAAGAAGCGCCTCGTCGAGACGAAGACGGGCGGTAGGTCGCACGCCCCGAACGGCGCGGACGGGGACGGCGGGGGCGGAGCGCGCTTTTGCGCGCGGCAGCGCTGTAGCACGCGGGGGTCGCATCGCGGGAGAGAGGGGAAGAAATTGGGGCTGAAATTGAATTATGTCTAAAATTTGGGTTTAATGGTATTTATAGCAAAAATACCCCGAAAACTTAATAGCCCCACAAATACATCATGATTCCTTCAAAAATCATAGCTGTTTTCAAAAACTCTTCTCCTAACTCCAAAACCCCATCTACCGGTGCCTCACCATAGCACCCGAGATTCCGAGACACATCAAAAACCCACTCTTAGGTTTTTACACCGTAATGTGAATACACTCTCAACCTCTGGATCCAACGATCCCAACTGCCCAAATAAACGAGCCCAGAAGGCCCAACCTCGATTAAATCCCAAATCGCCACGTAAACCACTTTGGGATTATTAATACTACGGGATTAACACCTATAACCCTGGTCATCACAAAACCTAACCTAACATGCCAATTTTTCACACTAAACAAGTATGAACTCAACAACAAAAACTTCAAACCAGAAATGGTTATCACCCCTTTTGGCCTCCGACTTTTTCCGACAAGCTTTCCAAGCAAGAAAAATGGTGGATCTCCTCTTGTTTTCCTTACCATGGTTGGACGAAAAAGTTGGAAAGAATGGAGTGATTTTCAGTTATGACAAGGTGATGAGAGGTAAGGGAAAAGGTATGGGCAAGTGCAGCTGGCAGCAGGGTTGGGTCAAGGGGGTGGTTTTTGTGGTGGGTTTATGTGATGTGTTATGTTTTGGTCCCGGTATTTCGCACGATGTATTAAAATATCCTCACATGATATTTATAGTATTTTCTCATTAAATACTTCAATTCCCATTTAAAATATACTTTACCAAAACGATTAACACAACCCCAAAATAAACATGGCCACAACCCCAAAAATCCCAAACATGTAACACCTGCACCCTCACATGCACCTCCCAGTATTATTAATTCATCACAAGAATTAATACCATAATTTTCACAAACAATGATAATGTTTTAAATAACACATAATCATTTCGGGGATATCACAATACTCCCCTACTATAGGATTTTCGCCCTCGAAATCAGCATGCACTTACCCAAAATGTGATATCCCCGAAATGATTATGTGATTTTAATCATTTAAGTTATATTGTGATGTTAAGGGTTAATTCATGGGATTGGATAAATTTTATTTGGGGAGATTTACTTCAGGGTGCATGTAACATGTATTGGGTTTTTGGGTGGTGTATTGTTTGTTTTGGTATAGCATGCAAAAGGGTATTGAAGTATTTTTGTTGAGAAAATACTATAAATATCATATGTGGGGATATTTTAAATACATCGTGCTAATTCGGGACCAAAACATAAACACATCAAACCACCCAACACTTAACCACCCCCCCCAACCCATAATTTGACTCAGCATGAGCTGGCCGTGCTTCCACTTGGCTCAATTAATTTAACACCTTTCCAGCACTCCAAATTTCGAAAACCTCCTCTTCCAAAATACCATCCAGCAGCTGCTAGCAATTTTAGGGAGGAGCCCTTCCATTTCCATCGCTGGAAATCCTTCAAAAATCGGGCAAAAGTAGGGTGAGAAACCTACCCTGTTTCTTTCTGGAAAACTGGTTTGGTTCTACTTTTGAGCATGGTGAAAAATGAAA